>JAVDBV010017103.1:0-24642 GCA_032619315.1 Piper longum
GTGTGTGTCCTTGTAGTATTGAGCAATTTTACTAAAATATTCATGTGGATTTCTTTATGAACGAGTTGTGCAAGTGAGATGGGTTTGTTGCATATGCATTTGATTCTTTGCTTCACCATGGTTTTTTAAATGAAAGACATCTAACTTGGCATAATGTCTAATTGTAGTTCCTCTCCATGAAACTGGCTGCAGTTAACCCAGACCTAAACTTTGACATACAGCATTTCCTCTCAGAAGAAGTATTATGAGCAGTTTACTGATTCCACCTGGCAATCAAATTTTTTATCCTTGCTATCCAACTTCTTTGACTTCTCTCACTCGAGTGCTTCTCTCCTGCACTGTATGCGTTGCAGATTGTAAATGAAAGAAGCACGGCCATTCTTGGTAATGGTGGTGATTCTCATCTTGGTGCCTCCAACTCGCATTTGTTCGTGTCTACTCGTGCAAGTTGGTATTTGTGCAGATCCATTGCAAGTTACCAATGCCCAAATGTCGGCCATGCCGCAGGTAGTTTAATTTCGTCCAAAGTCTCGAATCTTTTGGGGAGATTCATTTTCAAGGGTGGTGGGTGCAGATGGTTGTTTATATGGATTGCGTATGGAATATGCAGACATCGGTTATGTGGCATGAAGACATTCATGGCATTATGCAACAGATGCACTTTGCAACAAATTGCATTCCGCGACAATCTTAAGATGATTAGATTGGAAGCAAACATTTGGCTATAGCTTTAGATCTTATCGTGTTCTTCCAAAATAAGTCCGATGTTGGAAGTAAAAACCTGGCCATCTTGTATTTCAAAAATAAGAACTCTATTGGAGATACATTCTTTTTTTATATAATTCCCTGAGCTCTTGGAAGTTTACATTGTTTTTCTGATCAAGTGTAAATCTCTAAAAAAAGTTTACACTCTGTTTTATGTTGTACCAGATGTGTGAGTTATTTAACTGGCTTGCTTGAAGAGAAAGTCCCAATATGGCGTATTCAAGCTAAGATCTTTCAACATGTTGATGAGTTCCCTTACATACATTTGCGCCTCATTTTTGCTTGAGGATTGTTTCGTGCTTACTATTCCTCGGCA
The DNA here is from genome assembly GCA_032619315.1 of Piper longum. NCBI lineage: Eukaryota > Viridiplantae > Streptophyta > Magnoliopsida > Piperales > Piperaceae > Piper > Piper longum. Next base: position 1,082 of record JAVDBV010017103.1, read on the forward strand.
AGCAAGACGGTACCATCCCTTCGAGCACATCTTCTTGGTACAAATTACAGATAGAACTCTCAAATTAACAAACTGCACTTTACATAGAAGCAGCGACACTCAATTACACGCATGAACGACGGTAGCTTTTTCAAATGCCTCTACGTTACAACTAAAGCATATATTCCTTTCAGCAAGAAAGCAAAAAAACTTTGATATATATAAGTATAATCTCCCTTCAAGAACAAACCAAAATTTCTTACAAAAGAATTGAATCCAAAAGAATTAACAAACACATTCAGAGTGGAGTGCACCATTCTATCTACACCTCTCACACAAGGGGGGTATTTCTAGTTTTGTTCCAACAATTTGGGTGCAGAGGAAGGAAGATAAGGCTGGTCTCCCTTACTAAATTCCTACGTAGTGCCATCATCTTCGCTTGCAATGGTGCCTGTCCTAAGCTCCCATCTCACCATTTGAGCAGGTGTAGTAGTGTTTATCAATGGGTTCGTTCATCATACTTCTCATTCAATTTGTTCACCAATTAAATCAAGACCCACCAGTAGAAATGAAACTCCCTGGAAGAGCAAGAAGTAGAAATGTAACCCTTGTGCAGAGAGCAAGCTCCTGGTCGAGGCCGTCAACAGCAGGAAAGCAAGAGCCAACTCTTTCTTGTATATTCTGTTGTGCTTCTTCCTACCAGACTCATTTTGGCTTTTAACTACTCTCTCCATGGCATCAAGGCTTGTCTCCGATGCCCCACGCTTGTGTTTTGGCTCTTTCTCCACCAGCGAAATGAGGTCGCCTTCGGAGGAGCGGCCAGACTTCTTCGTGACAACCCACTCATAGGCACTGCCGAGCTGGAAGAGGCCAGAGATCATGGCATTGAACTTGGTTACGGACATGGTGTTCTCAAAGAGTAGGTACGGTACTATGAAGGGGAAGGATTTGGGAGTGGGGAGGATGTTGAGGAAGGACATGGTGGCAGGGATGTAGCAAACGACCCATGCAGGAAGTTCAGCCTCCGGGATAAACATGGTCATGGGGAGGATAATGCAGAAGAGAGTGAAAGAGTAAAATGGCAAGATGAGTTTTCTGAGGAGGAAGAAGAGGAAAATCAAGTTGGCTTTCTTCCAAAAGGCAATCTGCACCCAACACAACAACATGAAATTAACTTAAGTGAGACAATCTTTGACAAAATGTAAAATAATGCAAAATTTTGTACAGATAAATAGTACAAATGTCAAAGCAGTTCCCTCTCTAAAAAGTAAAAACACTGCTACCTTTGATCGAATGATATCAGGCAAGCACAGGCGAAACAACTGCATTGGACCAGAGTGCCATCTATGCTGCTGCTTTCTATATGCTTCGTAAGATTCTGGTAATTCGCACTGGCACTGTCAAAGATTAAAGAACAGAAATTAGGAACAGAATTACAATGAACTAGATATGCAGCAGCAAAACGAAATTTAACAAATAAAGAATCAAAACGAAAGCACAAGGAAATTCTAGTACAAATTCAATAAAAATTTCAAGGACCCATTTATCTCATCAATTTGGAGCCACCAGTTATCTTTTTTTTTATTATTATTACATTGACATGCCTTCATCTCTTCTTCCCCAAAATGGCCCCAAACAATGGAGCAAAATCAAATATTATCAACGGACCAAAAGGTTTGTTTTTGAAATCTCATACACACAAACTGGCCCAAATCAATCAATCTGTTCGTCAACTTCCACGCGTATGTAATATAGAATCGATGACCCTTCTCTGCCTTCATCTCTTCTTCCCCAAGATGGCCCCAAACGAAGGAGATAGATCAAATTTTAGCTTAGGTTTTCTGAGTAAATGGTCCTTCACCACCGCCGTGAGGAACATACTCATGTTATAATTCTTGACTAATCACAAGTTCTATTTATGCAATTAAAATGGAAGATTGGGGAAGACATAGTAGTACCTCAAGATCATTGAGAAAGATGAACTTCCAACCGTGCAAATGAGCTCGCACGGCAATATCCATGTCCTCCACAGTTGTCCTCTCCAGCCATCCTCCAGCATCCTCCAATGCCTTAATCCTCCAAACCCCAGCAGTGCCATTGAACCCAAAGAAGTTAAGGAAGATCCCGTTCACTTGTTGCTCCACCTCAAAATGGAAGGCCAGATTTACATGCTGCAGTCTTGTCAACAGGTTCTCGTCCCTGTTCACAAACGACCACCTTGCTTGAACAAGTCCTACTTCCTCATTATCCTACAAAAAATTCACGGAAATACAAGTAAATAATGAACACCATCATTTAATGTGGCATGGTCTTTGTGTAATTAAATCGGAATGAAAGCAATGCGCACCTTGAAATGAACAACTGTTCTTTTGAGGAAGTCTGGGGATGGCTGGAAATCAGCATCAAATATAGCGACGAATTCATAATCTTTGACGTAGCTACAGTTCATGGCCGATTTGAGGTTGCCGGCCTTGTACCCATCCCTGATCACCCGGTGCCTGTAAACTATGTTAGCCCCACTATGTTGCCATTTCTGCACCTCTTCCTTGATCAACAGTTGTGTCACAGGATCATCCGAGTCGTCCAGAACTTGAATAAGAAGGTTTGACTTTGGCCAATCGAGATTGCACACAGCCGAAATCGATTGTTGGTACACCTGATGAACAGAACAGGAGACAATCAACGTCAAAAACACAAATAGCATTGCTACTATTATGACAAGAAAATTAAAACTATAAAGTAGGAGAATCTCTGATCCCATTATATATGATAACAATAACAACATAACAAACGGTATTGTGAAAGAAAAGGCCATCTTCTAGTTAAAAGACATGAACGGGGTGATGATGACCAATGCGTACCTCCTTTTCATTACACATGGGAATCTGAACGAGGACCATGGGGAAGAAGCCGCCGGCTTCAACATCTTTGCCGTCCAACAAAGGCACTGGCTTTATCTTTCTGAAGCGAATCCAGAAACAACCCAAGCAAAGAACCAACCGATCGAGACTTTGAATCATGAACAAGACGATGCAAACATTGGCGAGGAATTGCAAGGGAGGAGCCAAGCACTCCACCCTCAGCCAAACCCAGCGAGAGTAGAACCAGTCGAACACGCCATGGATGCCCATCGTCCCTTCAAACAACCGCTGCAACTGAAAGCTCGAAGGGTCGAAGTAGAAGGAGGAGGCCTCGAAATGCCAGCCTTTGTAGTACGCGACAATCTCAAACGCCAGTAACATCACAGACATGAAAAGGAAGACCTTGATGAAGGAGTAGAACCTCCCCCTCACGGCCGGATTGTCCGACGCGTCAGTCTCGTCCGTCTTGCCGGCAGCGACGCGGCGGCGGACGGCGGCGGCGAGGGCGCAGAAGGTGGAGGCGAGGTTGGTGAGGCAGCCGGCGGCTCGATGGGCCTTGAGGAGAAGGACCCAGGTGAACTGCTTGGCGTTCTTGCCACGGCGCTTCTCGCCGGCAGCGGCGGCTGCAGTGTGGCCGCTGCCGGCGAGAAGCTCCTCCACCTCATCCGGGGACTCTACCTCGGAGATGGACCAGTTGGGGTTCTCCATTTTCACCACCACTGGCGTACCCCGGTGGGGGGTCTCCCTGGTCGACCACCAGTCAAAGGACGGCGCCATTGACGAGCTCTACGTACGCCGCCTCCCTCAAACCTCTCTGCCTTTTTTTTTTTCACCCCCCGAAATTCAAACGAAAATCTAGCCTTGCTTCGCCCACCTCAGAACAGGCTCGGCAAAGGGATCAGCGGGGGCGAAAATAGCAAAAAGAATGTGGGTTGGAAGGAGCAGCCGCTGCTAACAAACTCCTACCACCAAATCCTCCTCCTTTTCCACACGCACACAAAAAACCATGTCTTTAATGGCGGAAACCCACCAAACGAAAGCAGCAACAAAAAATAAAAATAAAAATAAAAGAATTTCCACCGACAAAAGAAATCCGGTGTAGAATGTGGCTACAAGCTCGACAATATTCTTTTACAAGCTCCCGGCTTTTCAAATGCGATGCTCCCACCTTAGAGAGGGGTTGGGGGGGAGAGTAATGGTAATGGCACGCATTGGAAGAGAGGGAAGAATTTGCGGTACTTTTTATGAGGGGAGAGGGGAGGGGGTACGGTGGTAAGCTTCCAAAACCACTCCGGGTCCCGTATTGAAGACAGCTTGCACCAGGCAGGCTAGAGCAATGCCTCCGAGGATATCCAAAATATATGGAAAAAGAAAAAACAGGGGGAAGAAATCAAATCAAATGTGCACAGCAACAAAAACAGAGAAATTGAAGGGACGGAGGAATACAGAGATGGAGTGGGGGCCAACAGCTCACGCTACACGCTTTTGGGTTAGATGAATTCCAAAGGTCAAAGACGAGCCACCACTGGTTGTGTCTTCCAGACAATTTTTTTTTTTTTTTCCTTTTGAAATCCACCGCAGGCAATGCAACACGGTAAGATGTTCAACAATCCTAATCTTTCAAATGGCTGCCTCCCCTCCCCAGGGGCTCAAACAAGGAGCCAATCGAATCAAATACACGGACGTTTGCCTTGGAAAATCAAACAAATGCTTCCATCAAATGGCTCTCTCCCAGGGAGTCACCTTTTTCTACCCCCCAATACAAAAAATTCGTCTTCCCAATCTCCCCCCCCCCCCCCCAAGACAATCAAACGGTCAACAACCACACCAAAGAGCTGTCTCCCCATTCGTTGGAAAATGATTTAGGATTAAAAAGGCAAAAACCCATCACAGAAAATGGATGCTTTTCCAACCCCCTACCCCCCCAAATCAATCAAAAGCTCAACAATCCCACCCAGTTTCCTCTTTCTACCCACACCATCTCAAAACAAACAGAGGCAAAAGACGGAGTCAAATGCACGATGTCTTTGAAAACTGCTTCTTTTTCCACCAACGGGCATTAAAAAACAATCCTTTTCTTCAAAATGACAGCGAGAAGGCGATTAGAAAGATCCAGCAAGGAATCTAGTTCACATGGAAAACAAAGGATACAAAACACACAAAATCCACATCTCTCCTTGTTGCAGATTCAATTGCCGGTGAGATAAAGAGTTTAAGACTTGGTCCTTTGTTATATATGTGTACGCGTGTACAAAAGAAATGTTTTCCCTTCAGGTAAATGTAGTTTTAGTGCCCAAGAATATTCATGCACAACATTATTACACTTCCTTGAGTTTAATGCAAAAGAAACCTCTTTCATAAAAGAAATCATTGAAAGATAAATATTTTGTTGATAACAATCAGTTAATATTCCATCAGACCCCAACCTAATTGAGGCTTAAAGTCTGCTTAAATCTGGTGTTTACTAAAAATAATGGAGGGTATTTTGGGAAAGTCGCGTGGGAATTGACTGAGTTTGTTTTATCATTTATGGGGGTGTGGGCGGCCATGGTGTTTTGGTAAATTTTGCTTTTCACTTGGGTAGTTTCGGAATATGAATTTGGCCTGTGCCTTACAAGGCTGGGGTGTGCCCGTTTTTCTCGTGATGATGTTCGAGCCCATGATAGGATTTTTCTTTTTTTTTTTGGGTTTGGATTTTTTTTAAAAGGTTTTACAATTTTTGTTGACCTTAATTATGAACGCCAATAATATTTTGGAAAGTCTTTTGTTCCAAAAAAATTGATGTCTTTTATGCTAAATTATTCTTTTTTATTGGTTGTGAGATTGATGATTTTAGTATGATGATTGATGAAGTTCATAAATTTATTTTATGCATAAAAAATAATGTTCATTTTTTTCACAGCAAGCCATATAATGTATAATGATCATTTTTTTTCAACAAAAATTGAGTTGATGTAAATTACTGATGTTTTTGTTACCCTTTCCGGTTCTAGTGTAATTGATCACTCAAATTGTTACTTATGATCATATTTATTTAATGAACAGACGACTACCAATTTAAGTAACTAATACTATTTAGTAAAGTGAAATGAGGCATTCTAATTTTAGGATCCAAAATTTGATATATATATATATATATATATATGCTAAAATAGCTCCGGTGATTGTAATCTAAACTTAGCAAACAAAATGGACTGAATTTTAATTCGTACAGTGTATAAATTTTGGTCATTGGCGAAATTTCACCACAAATTTACAATGTTATAATTTACATGTCTAAACTAAATGGTTGTGATTGCGAAGATGAGGATGATATTGTAGGAAGGCCTCTGGCTTAGTAAAATTTTAAATATAATATTTTTATAATGATTAATTATGAGCTATTTTAGAAAAAGATGTATTCTAACTTTGATTGTAATAAAATTAGACAGTACATGTAACATGATTAGTGTGAATAGATTGACAATTTTAGGAATTTTTTCCCAAACAAAATAATATTAATTATCATAACAAGAGAGGCTTTTATAAGTGTCAAGGTGCAAGAATTTTTATTTTGGAACAAGCATCATTATGGACCATCATCTATCATTTAAAATAAAAAAAAATGGTGGCGAATTCTACAAGAGGTAGATGGACATAGCCACTCATCAGCCGAATTACCCTCTTACCAAAAGCAACCAAATTTAACCACTTCTAATTAGAAATGGTAAAAATATATTATTTATAATCAAATTTAGTCGAATATACTTAGATTTGATAGCCCCCGATTAAATTTAGTCACATGCATATAAATCTAGATGCCGTCGGTATATTATTTTTTAAAATATTTATGATATAAAAGATCTAGATCGTATTTATGATCTGAAGGTTCAGATAAGCTGAGGGATTAAAATGGTTAAAAAAATAAAAATAATTATAATAGAATTGGCTCGCAGAAAAAAACTTGAAAGTTACCCCCCTTTGGCTTATAAGGTCGATTAAGATAATATACAGCTTTGGAATCCAAACTACGTTGTAGGAATTTGTTTGGCGACGGATGGAGGAGAAATGATTAACGCGTTACTTAATGACAAATGATATAATAATTAATAGTCAACTAAAAAAAAAACAAAACGGAGAAAAGGAGAGAATGAGAGCGCGCGCGTTTTTATGATTTCCCCGTCATATCCCGCGGGCTCCACAACCACTCGCTCACTTTCTCGCTCTCTCTATTATTTACCCCTTTCCGCCTCCGACAAAGCGCCTCGCTAGTTCGTCTCGACCCCTACTATCATCATGCGGGCGCCCATTAAAAAAATAAAAAAAAAACCGTTGTGGGTCCCGTCGAGGTTGTCTTTTGTGCATTGTTAGCTCGGGCAAATTCTGTTTTCAAAATTTTTACTACCGTATAAAATAATAAAGTGATTTTTTTACCTAAAAATTGGAACGAGTTAGCAGTAGTAAACGGTCCCGGTAAGCTGGGCTATGGAGTGCCATATGACTCGCATGAATCGTACGCTTTTTCAACTTAACACTTGATGTATAATTTGTTTAAAATTTTTTTGACAATTTTGCATAGTTAAATAGGAGGATTAGTTTTAGAACAAGGCATTGTTTTCATATACATACACTTTATATCCTTGGGCTGTTTAGTTGAATAATGTTTATGTATGAGGAGTCATGTGAGGTCAATCGAGAGATTAGAGAAAAATCCAGCATCTAGGTACTAAATAAGACAACTTTGCCCAGTTTATATATAAAAATAATAGCTAACAACAGAAAAATAATCTGATGACAATGACAACAATGCTATGATATGCTCACTAGCTTGGTGGACACCAATTGAAAGCTGCATTTGAAGCACGGGGCAATGTGTTATGTATACAACTCATAAAAAGCCCCCCCCCCCCTCCCTTCCTCCGATGTGATTTCATATCGCCGAGTGTTATCCGGTCACAAGCGAATGGATGCTACACTACTAGCGTAACAACCCGACTACATGACGTAAAATTCGAGTATTTTAATAATTTTTATTTATATATTTATTTCAAGTTGAGTCAGTCATATTAGCTGTTATAGTTTATATAAACCATAATGACTAAGCTTGGTGGCGAGGAAAATTCTGACTTTTTGATTAACTCTAATAGTTTGCTAAGGATCGGCGATAAATTGAGATTTTGGGAAAAAAACATCCGGAGGTCATTCCTTTATAAATATAAAAAAAAACATTGTCGTCATTCTTCTTCTCTTCTCTTCTCCCTTCTAGACGACATCATCTTTCACTTTTTTTCCCGTGGTACCTATCTCTCCCCTTCTCTTATTTTTTATCATGCGTGTTTTATCTGTGGTATGTGATAATCTGATTGGTGCTTGGGGTACACATCAGTAGTGTGGTTTTTTTTTTTTTTTTTTGGTTTGGAGTCGTCATGTGTGGGAGTTCTGCTTGGCTTGTTCGCCCCTTGCTGTGTTTGTTTCCGTTCTTCTTTGCTCGCCCATGCAGAATGCTGATATACCTGCAGAACCTATTCAAGTAAAAGCATAAACGTTGGTTGCGGCTTGGCATGTTCCTAAGTGTGGTTCATAAACATAATTTAGATTGGTGAGATAGCAATCATGATCTGTATACCAATTGTTGTTGTTTGTGGTATGTCCCTTATTTTAATTACTTATAAGTATACTTTATCTGTATGAGCAATTCATGTGAATATGTATCTCTATTAATTGATGAGTTGAATAGGTCTAAGAATTTTTTTTTTCTTTTGTTGCTTCTGATTTGTATGTGAATTCTATAAGAGCATTGGATGGGTTTCCTTACTAGTTGCTAATTTAGTTCATTGTTGTATTTAATGTTCATTAATAATAGTATTATTTCGTGATTATGTATGCATGTCAATGAATATGAGTTAAATCATGATTTATATGTAGCATATTAATTGTAACCAGTAATTTACTAATGAATCCCATTCGTAAATTATTTTACAACGATTCATGACTAAATTAAATTATTAAAGATAATGTCTTATAATTAACACAGATGTGATCATGGTGATTAAATTATTAACCAATTTATGACTATAAATAATTATGGTTGGGTTAAACAAACCTTATTAATTTATGGGTAATTTATTATTAATATATTGATTAATTGTTGATAATTGGTTCATATAATATATATTTAAAAGTAAATATGGGTTGATTAGAACCTTCAATCTGTTTATGGTCTAATAAGTATGGCACCCCAAATTCACTTTACCATCAAACCGAACTAGACGTTTTGGTAGACCAAACCCTTTCTTATTCCGATTAAATAAGTTGACCCAAATTTATATAAAAAAGACCTAGACCCTCTTAATGTCTTAAGATGGAAAAAATATCATTATCAATCCACGAATGAAATGCATACTCGAGCAAGTCTAGTAAGATATTACGCGGATGTCATAACAAATAATCCCATTAAAAATTACTTAAATTGTAATGAATTATAGAAAATTATAAATCAAAATGAACATGAGTTTCCATTAAAAGTGTAATAAGGGTCAACTTATCAAAATAATAATATATAAATATATATCTAAACATCACATATAGCATAAAATATTCATTTTAAAACATATTAAAGTTATAATAACAAAACCTTATACATAAACTCGGTATTCACCCATCTGATTATTATATTTATCACATCTGTTATATCTATCATATCTATATATCAATTTCACTACCATTGCTATCACTTCAACATGAAGTACACACCCATCTGTTTATTATATGTTTCACATATGTTATATCTATCATATCTGTGATATCATTATATCAATTTCACAACCATTACTACCAGTCTAACATGAAGAACACATTACAACATGATATATCGTAAACAAAAACACCATAGTCCAAACACATATTGCGTCAGGTTTGTGTGTGTATATACATGTCACTGCTCTTCCGTCAAAGCCGGCATATCATGCTTATATTCCTCACCTACATAAATAATAGAAAATCGCCAGTAATGATTGTCACTTGTCCGAAAATAACTAAATATCAAACTTACAAATAAGAAATGACTCTCATGTAAAATAAATCCATAATATATTTCCACTAAACTCTCCATAAGGAAAACTACTCAGGAGCCATCTAGTTGCAGACAAGATAGCATCTCGAATCTCAGTGGCATTATGCCTTTCTCGACATTTTTTCATTTTAAAGTTTTGACATCCACAAACCAGTATCCTTAGCCCTCTCCAATCCTCCATATTTCTCCTGGTTTATAACACGAAGACCTAATACTCTTAGGCAACCGCCTTTAGTACCCTTTAATATCACGCATTGAAACATACACTATACACAATAGCACTCATATCCTCCACATCTCTCTGAGTGTGAGCAAGCTCAAGACGCAAAGTTATCAGTATCCATCGGGAATGGAACAACCCTCTTACTAATCCAGAGCCCGTTGTAACTCACACATGCAACCTCTCACAGTATGTGTAAATTGGTTTCCTCCATTACTTAGCTCTCAAGAAAATTCGATAAAAAATATATTATATGACTGAGAAAGAAATTATATATATAGGCCGTATGCAATTGCTGTAGATTTGAGTTTGAAACAACTCGAGGGATCTCATCTTCGAGGGTTCTTAAGTCTGAAAAATACAATGTTTAAATGAACCGTGTTAAGTGGGATCCGATAAAATAACCACTTAACACGCCTTGTGATCTGCAAAACAAAATAAAGATATAATAGAGCAACAAATCAGAGGCAAGTCCTAACGGACCTGGTAGAAGTTAAAAGCACGGTCTCGCATCTAGGCGGCAACCTCATACTTCGCACCTACACATCAAAGCTAAATGCTAACGCCTAGTATGATGCATGAATGTTACGTTCATCCTCAAATTATACGCAACATACAATATAAATCATGAAAAAATCCCTAACTAGGGCATTTATCAATATCAGCACATGATCCCATAAACGACATATTTGCATCAATCCATACATATTGTAATCCTATTAATCACCTTCAACTCAATAATCCTCTTAGATCAAGTCATAAACAATCATGCAACAATATTATATTCATGTATCATATTAATTTCTTATTCAATTCATATGATCAATTTATTACCAGTCGTAAATCGTTAAAATACATTACAGTCATGTAAATCAATTTGTACACTATTAGGCAATTTCATCGTCCATATTAAGCACAATTCTATTTTTATCATATCATAGTTAATTAATAATAAATTATATAACTAATTCTAAATTAGGTATACATCGTGTCATCGACCCCGTTAGCGATGGCGGCGACTACCGAAAGGTCGGGTAGGGTTTGATTAGGTGCTTGGGTTCAAACCAAACCCTAAGAGGTGCACGACGACCGGGGAGGGTCAGCGGTTGTCATCCAGCAACAACCCATGGACGGCCAGTGGCAGTGATTTGTTGCCGAAAACCTAACAAGCAAGGGAGAAGGGAAATGTGGTCCCTACAGACACGATGAGGGGAGGAGGCTGGCATGACCCCAGTGGGCCGGCAAGGTGCTAATGTCACCTGCTTTTCGGTGACTTAATAAGGAGAAAACTCCCGGCACCAGTGATGTTTTGTTGAGGAAGAGAAGAATGTCGGGAAGAGCTCAAGTGGGCTCCCACGTGAGCGAAACATGTGGAGGAAGTGACCTAGGCCGGGTAACACTTGGCCGACGGGTCATTGGCGGCACCCGAGCCCAAGGGGAGTGCAATAACTCCCACTAAGGTGAGAAAATGTGACATCTTTCTCGTCCCTAAGTAGCGCCTCAGGTTAGACAGAGGTTGACGATGGCGAGGAAGGGTCGATGGCAAGACAACGGCAACAAGGGGCAATAGGCGGCGGAGCTGTGACGATTGGGTAATACAAAATAGGGTGTCGAGTGGTTTGATGAGCTAAAATGGGAGGGAGATGAAGGAGGAAAGAGAGAGGTTGTTGATGGGGTGAAGAGGGCAGTCGGAGACTACGACTGTAAAACCCAAAAAAAAATAATTAGGTTATATTATTTAAGGTTTTGTAAATCTTAGAACAAACCATAAATAATATTTAATTAAATTAATTATTAAAAATTAATATCGTAAATTATAAATTATAACCTTTAGACTATTGGTATAATGGTTTTAATTAAGTATTATTTATTAAATTTTTGGGATTGAAACTCATTCACATTAATTTAATAGTCAATTTTTTAAACTTTTCATTAATATACAAATGATATAATTTTGAATGATTACGTTCTTTTCTATATAATTTAATGTAGTGACTCTTTGAATTTCATAAATATTCTTCTATATAAATGAGAATTATGTTGATGGTAAATAAAACATCAACTTGATAGTTTATTAGCACATTTGGCTCACAAAGGGAAGGTTTTTGAGAAGTTTTATTTATATTAGGATTGTGTGTCATAGTTGCGAGTGCCTCATCAAAATTCCACAGGTTCGTATAATTACTCAAAATGTTATATATTCTTATTTGGGACTTTGTCGGCGTGAGCCCACGTTCAACCACCATGCGCCGAGCGCAACCGAGGTTAATGAATTAACTCAGCCTGACACGAGGCAGCGCCCACAAAATATTATATATTACTATTTGAGAGTTTTGGTCAGCTTGAGCCCACATTCGACCACTATATACTGAGGACAACCGAGGTCAATGAATTGACTCAGTCCGACATGAGACAGCACCCACACAATGTTATATATTCTTATTTAAGAGTCTTGATCGACATGAGCCCACATTCGACCACCATGCACTGAGCGCAACTGAGGTCAAAGAATTGACTCAGCTCGACTCAAGGCAGCACCCTTAAAATACGTGCCCCCATGCCGAAAGGGGTGACAATGTGCATTGGTGCAAGACGGTTCATTATACATTTGTGATACCGAAAGGGTGAGTCACTGACAAATATCAGTAACTACAGGCTAAGGGCGGCCACTCTCCTAGCATATTAAGAGATTAGCATATGCTCATAATCACTAAAAGACTTATTGTATAATATATTAATTTCTTGTAATTATATGACATAGTATTTTTATCACTAACGCAGAATTGCCTCTTTAGGTATGAGCATGGAATGATAGGTAGAGTCGGGACATCTGGAAGACTCTGTTATTGAATTATTCTTTTTTCTTAACTCTTTGCATGACAGTGGGATTTTGATTCGGTTCATGGGGCTTGGATTATTCCAAGCTTATATTATATTTTAAAATAATTGAAAATTAATAGAAAATTAATTTACGAGACACTTAATTTCTTATAGTAACACTTGGCTCGTGGCTCGAAATAGACAGATCGTTACAAAGGCCTGGGCAATGCGGCTGACACCGGAGACGTCAACAGCTGTCAAGAAGGAAGAAAGGTGGTGGTCCAGTAAGGTGCAACGTGGGGGAAGAGAGAAGGGTCAGGAAGAAAAATATAACACACAGGGGTAGTTTTTAATTAAAACTTGACTCTCTCCTAACTCAAGTAAAAAAAAATCATAAATAAATTCTTTAAAAAATAAAATAAAATAAAATATAAAAAATACAATAAAATAAAATACACTCAATAAACATAAAATGACATGTTTTAAGCCTATCAACCCACCTAAAATACTAACTAACCTATCCTGACATAGTCATCGGTCTAAAACTAATTATATAGTCACATGTATACATACGAAAAAAACTGGCATGTTGTTGTACATTCTGATAATTAATTTTTCTGTTGTGTAATGACATTATCACCATATATTCGAGTACATATTACCCCCATGACTTATAACACAACGGCCAGCCTCGGCTCAATGCACATATTGTGAAAGGTGAACCGATTCATACAAACGGTTAAACCGACTTTTTAGCAATTATAAAATCCTAATTCAACTTGTGATTGTTTATTAAATTTCGTTAATAAATAAATTAAGTGTAGATAATATTATATTATAATTAGTTGATAAGATAAAGTTAGTATATTTTATTATGTATAAAATAAATATTTTGTAATAGTATTGATAACATGTCATTCAATTATTATTAATTTTATTTTTTATTTTATGGGTCTTAGTTGATTCCAAATATTGGTTATCTTATATTTTATTTTACGACATAACTAAATTTTTAAATTTTAATAAAAAAAATAATATTATAGATTTATTTATGATGTTAATAAATTAATAAAAAAAAATATTTATATAAAATTTAATTTTATATTATAATATTTAACTCGTGACTCGAAACGTATATGACGTTCCATAATGTGCACTGATGCCGAACACAACCCCTACGAATCTGTGGACAATTTAAAGAACGTAAAACTGGATAAATAGACAATAATATTCCTATTGAATGACCGAACGATACATTCAATAGCTTCCTCTAAAATAATATGGACATGAACGTGGCTTTCTATCCCCAACCCGACATTCATCTAGCATTTACCCTCTTATAATCAGCAGGTTTGGGCTTACTTCTTTCCAGCTCAGCAATCATCTAGGATCCATTCTTTCATCAATTGGAGCAATTATAGTTATATGTTTTCATTTATGGCTGAAAAAAGATAAAAGCGGGTGTTCAAAATTCAAGTGCGTGCAAAGGTACCAAGTGTGACCTGTCCACCTTGCTGGAAGATTCTTCTCCTAGTATTCATGTCCCGAGACAGAAGCTCACATGATATGTGTGTGTATTAATGCGCCAATGACCCCGACTTCGGCCTTGGATCTTGCTTCGTTTATGATAATCTAACGATACCCAATAAAAAATTCCATGCACATGTCAACTGGCAAGCACATGTAACCTCAAACTCATCATCTCGAAGGATTATCGGTGCACCATCCTTGTGCGTTTGTCTTCAAGTGGCAAAATCAGGGATTAGGATCTCCTGGTGAGTTTGATTGGGCATAGAGCTTTGGCAAGACTTAGACAGACAGACAATATGCACCCTTATCCATGCCCTGAACCGATCTACATCTGTCATGTTTGATGTGTTGGTGGTCACATCGGTGTGCCTCGCGAGGAACGCTACATGCAGGTGTTCACGCCCGCTTTAATTTATCTTCTTCTTTTAAAAAAAAAAGAATTTAATTGATATTTCTACCGGAGAGGATTTGGCTGCTTTACATGAAATTTCATGTGAGCTCCGTCACTCTTCCCCATCTCAACCAACATTGTCTTCAGGCTTGATTCGATGCTCTCTGGCCCGCCAACAGTTTTTTCCAGCTGCATTTGCTTTGTCTATTTGGACATTAACATATGCAATCCCTAACTTAATCCACTCACATATTATTACCGAAAGAAAGATACCGAAAAAACAGAGTTACGTCAAGTTCTACCATATTAGAGGTAGATAAAGCACCAATATCATCCTTGTAGTAAATGACTCACATGCTATGCGAGCCTTGCGACATAAAAGTTCATAATTACTTTTATGCAGTAAATTTTTTCCTTGTGTTCCTGACACGCTCCATGAAGTTAGATTGGATTACGTGTCCGACAAAGGTGAGAATGGTCTAGTAGTAAAACCGGGCCCAAACATGAAGTGTGCTGTTTTGCCAATTAACATTCTATTTGCTTCAACAATTCTCGCATGCGATATGATTTCAACCAGCTAATGGGAAAACGCTTGAACGAAAATTGGTGAATAAAAAAACCGACAAAAGTCTAAACGGATAAATAAACAGGCCATTACATATGCACATGCAGCACATCACACATTCGGCACCTTAACTGGTAAACTGAGTAGTCAGTTAAGTCGGTAAAGGAAGAAACTTTACAGAGAGCATTATCATCCAGAAGAGGTGATTCATCATAAATGAACAACGATTACGGTCTGGGCAGGGGCAGGGCAACCTTACTTTTTCCGTTTCCTCTTAGAACTAGGCTTT
This sequence comes from Piper longum, assembly GCA_032619315.1. Lineage (NCBI taxonomy): Eukaryota > Viridiplantae > Streptophyta > Magnoliopsida > Piperales > Piperaceae > Piper > Piper longum. The sequence continues at coordinate 16,788 of JAVDBV010017103.1, forward strand.
CGCTTCTTTTCTGGAGGAGAGTGTCGTCTTCAAACCAACAGTGGCACTCCATAAGGCCCTTTCTACATCCGCCGGAGTGAAAATATGGTCATTCACGCTAAGTTCCTGTATGATGTTGACGAACGATGAATGGAGTGTACTCACCAAGTCAAAAAATAACCAACTACCTCACTGACGCAATAAGTAAAACGCACCGATAGAGTCAGCCCACTGATTTTATATATCAAAAGTAATGGCTGCCAGAGAGCAAAACTAAGATTTCATAATTTTTTGCCGTATGGATTCTATGGCTTATCAAAATTCAAGTAGGAAAGTTTATGTTTGTAACCTGATATTTTTTATACAGTTATTGGAATAATGATCTGCTCAAAGTATATCAGTCAACACCTTGATGGGCTTATTATAACCTTACAACATTATAGCCAATGGCCCAATACCCTGATGGGCTTATTATCCCATCATTATAGCGCAGGCCCTAAGGTGCCTCCGCATTCATACCTAATACCAAGCGGCTACCTCCAAATTAAAAAAAGAAAATAAAAAAACATAAAAGTAACGGTGACAAAACGGAACTTCACACGGATAGAAGTGTGGAGGAGATAGGAGTTGAAATAGAGATGTACCTTTTGGTTGAAGTAGACGCTGTCTTCAGATGCTCAAGCTTATACGAAAGGTGGCTAACAAGTAAATTTTCTGAAGCAAACACTATAATGCTTCACGAATCATGATGACAAAGAAGCTCATGGACTCGTTGATGCATTTTTTTTTTTTTTTGTATAAAGGGAAAAGCGCACAGCAATCATGAACATCATCACTCAGGATGAAGTCACAGCAATTAACAATCAAAACACAATAAACTTAGCTTTTGCTTGAAGCCTCTCTGCAAATACAAGATAATGCTTCAAAGTGTACTCCTTAGAATTACCCAGCACAGCCACCATACCCTTCACAAAAGGGGGAATACGTCATCAAGTAAACCTAAATCCTTCAATGCCAGAACTAATACCTTTTTTTTTTTAAAAAAAAGAGTTGACATTTGAAATCTGATATTGTCGATTATATTTATACCTCATCGGACATGAAAAGCGCAGATTCCGGCGCATAGGCGGCGAAGACGGCCGAGGCCGTCGGCCCCCTTGAGAACAGTGAGCTCACTCACCGCCTTTGCAAGCTCGGGGAGAGATCCAAACGTCTTTCCTCGACGCCGACGCCACCTGCGCCTCATCCAACGAGTCCACAAACCCCTGCAACCGCCGCCTGGCAAAGAAAACAACTAACCACCACTCCACCATCAAAAAGAAGCAAACTTTGGGAAAAAAAAAGAAAATGAAAAATCGAACGAAGAAATGGTAAAAAAGAAGAAGAAGAGACCTCCACTTGCCGCAGGCGAGCTTCCAGCGCATGAGGAAGGGGGAGGGGTGGCGGCCGCGGAGGAGGAGGGGGAGGCGGTTGCGGTAGAAGTCGTCGAGGCGGAGGAAGTCGGTGTTGGAGAGGAAGGAAGGTCAGGCGGTCGGTGTCGGTGGAGAGGGCCAGTCCCCAGGCGGCGGTGTCGGTGCACCGCAGATCCATCATCGGCCGTCGTCGGCTCGTCGCCAGCGAAGCGAAGCTGACTTCTCAATGTCCGGCCAACCCGAACCGGCCATGCAACAAATCGAGTCGAGTTTTCCTCGATATTGGGCCGGTTGGTCTTGTACTTTGGGTCATGCTTATCTTCTCCCCCCTTTGTTTTTTTTCCTACATAACTCGCATTTCTTATTAAAGAAACTAAGACTAACATAAAATGCGGTCGTTACACTGCACCAAATGCTTACGAACACAATTTGCTTCACAGCGAGCTAACATATTATAATTACGAGAAATCTAACCAACCCACAAAAGAGTCTTAGCCTATTGACAAAAGGCAAAAATGCAATATCAACACCTGATCTGTCGACTAATTTTTACGTGCGCGCGCTATGTATGCAATATGCACCGTCGATGATTACGATCATCGACGTGCGCATGTGCGTGCACAACGCTCACACGATACCTACTCTCATTCAAGGAAGGCATTATTAACCCACTACAGTCCAGAAATATCAAGCAAGCTTGAGATGAAATATCAAGCAAGCTTGAGATTCATCTTTACAACATATCGAACCGCCTCTACAACTCCTTCGAATCCAGCCACTTGAACTGATCCTCTTTTACTTGATTCAGTAGCAACATGTAAAATAGTATTAGTCATAGTATAGACCACAAAATCCCAACCTAAATGATCTTTTTTTCCAAAAAAAAAACTACCATCAACCATTATTTTATACTTAGGGGACACATTCATTTTACAACTTAAAAGAGTGCACAGGATTTCTTACAGACTTCATAGAGGGGCTCACTAAATGAAGAACTAAAGCAGAAACATCAACCTGTACTTTTAGACCTTCCACCACTCGATCACAATGACACTATTTTCCTTGTAGCTTGGCTTCATTTCGCACCATCCAAATCCGTTCTAAAAGAAGAAGACAAGCAAGAAGGAAATGTGGGCTGCTCAAACATTGCCCACTTTTGAAGCTAAAAGATAAAAAATATTTCATGCATCCACACGAATCCCAAAGATTGCAAACCAAATTGCTTTTACAAATATACAATTCTTTAACAGGCGCGTTATCTTTTCTATAGAGTCACCACAAAACAAACAAGTCATCTACCCCTCTAAATTCTCATCTCAAGAATAAAATTCTTTCACAAGTATGCTTACTTTAAATAAGGCCAAATGAGAATAGTTTTTCAAACAAGAACACCACGAGGAATCCCACGCACCCAAGGGTATAAAATTTGAACTCCCATAACCATATAAATTTTCAACCTGTCCATTTCCCACAACGGACATGACTTCTTATATATTTTTTGAACTCCCATATAAATTTATTTTCATGCCTCATAAAATTATATTTGAGTAAAATTATACTTCAATATTTTCTTAATAATAAATGATAACAATAATAATAATAAGTAGATAATTATTAATGAGCTCATAAAATTATTATGAAGTAAAAAAAAATCATAACATAAAAAAGAATGAAATACAATAAAAGTGGTAAAAACTTCAATATTATAATATAAGGAGGTAGAGAACGAATATAACTTTAACAAGTGAGGCAAAGTAGAAATTTCAAAAATAATTGTCCTTAGAGTCGGCAGTATAATGGACCGGATTGTTATTGTTATGATGTGAACGAACTCCCTATCTAACTTTTGATGCCATTATTCATAATATACATTATTACATTATTTACATGAATGTCCACGTACCGGAAGAACTACCGAAAAGTGTTGTGTTAAAACACAACTTTTTTGGCCACGACGGCTGCACAAATTTGGTCCCAGTGTGATACGTGATATTCACAACCTGTTAAATGTTAGGATGACACGTTACGTGTCAGGTGTCCCCATCAATAATTAAAAATAAACTTGATTAGTTGGATCTCAAAATATCCGTCCAATTAATGCAGTCCCGTGTCACGCATGTATGAACTTTTTTGGTAGGCCGCTGTGACATTGCTGACCACTTATTTTACTCGTGGATACATGAACGTTAACTTCAAACGGTGCCAAAACGTTGTTGTCGGTTGCACACTTTATTAATCGTGGACCACTTTGGAGAAATGGCAGTATACGATCACGCTTTCATGGTCTACTACGGTGCTCTCGCATCGCCATTCAAATATGTAGCATTACATATTAATAGACACAAACAAGAGGGACAGATGTTGTGGTTACGGTATGGCACGAAAATATTATTAAATTTATTTTATACCGGTCGTAGATATTGTTCGTGACTTATAAATAGGCTAATAAAAAAACTTTATTCATTGAACTAATTTTTGAATTAAAAGAGGTTTGTGACACCTATTATAATTTTTTTTTAGTTATTTAAAATATTTTTTAAACAATGGTATTGGAATTTGGGTAAGGACCGAAAGGGCCCAACAAACATTACCTTTTGATAATATTGAGAATTCCAAATGATTTTTTAGAGTTATCCTAAAATTTCAAACCGCATATCAAACAAGTGATTGGTGACGAGGAAATTTTGGTATTAAAAAAGTGATTGAAAAAATTATATATACATGATTTTGAAAAGTCACTTTTTAAGGATAAAGGGTGCAGCTAGTTTTATGCGTTATTTGAGTTCTTTGACGAGATATTTCCCATTTTTTCTTAAAATAATTTTAAAACGTCAATTCAACAAAAGTTTTGATTTAAGATTATTGCACATTGAAGTGTGGCAACCGCAAATTTGAATGATACCACTTTTAACTTTCAACTTAATTCAATAAAAAAATTATTAGATTTTGATAGGGTTTTGTGATGATTTTAAGGTGAGTCTTTATTTTATTAGTCGACTGATAAAATAAAAACTTGGTCAAATGGTAATATTCACCAAATAAAATAAATATCTTAGCATATTCAATCATATACAATTAAGAATAAATTTGTCACAAAATTCAGTTACACATGACAAAAGTGTTTTAATTAACGGTGGCAATTGCAACCCCTAAACGTACCGTCCATGAGCTACCATCTGATTAGACCTTTATTCTCTCTTTTCTAATTAGAGGAAATTGAATTGAGTTGTTTAATTTGTAAAATTCTTAGAAGCTGCTAACAACTCAATAATATGATAATGTGAGTAATATAAATAAAATTTTATGATTTTCAAGTTAAACGTGTGAGCATTTAAAATAAGAACCATGCATTGACACATTTCCCTTTGGATTATAAATGAAACTAAGGGGGTGAAACATCCAAGTGAATTATTACCCAACGTTATTTATCATTTGTCACAATTCACTACAAAAAAAGAAAAAAACAACAACAACAACATGCCTAATAATTAATAAGCTTGTCATTTTCTTCAATATAACTCAATTCATTCTTCACATATAAAACTTATCTACCCCCTTATCTGTGTGTTTCACTCTAAATTTTGAAACTACGCATTTGTAGACATGATTTATCTTTCATATTAAGTTAAGATTTCTTAATTCATAAGTTATCTTTTGTTTTAATTATTCTCATAAAAAATATTTACCCACATATAGGGGTGAACATAGTTTGGTTAACCGACCGAGCAAACCAAACTAAACTCGTTTTAGTGGTTCGATTCAGTGCTAGTTTAATTTAGTTATAGTTTAGTTGAAATAAGAAATTAACTAAATTTAATTTGATCGGTTCGGCCAATTTTTTATCGAAACCAATCAAACTAAATAAACCAATTATAAATAGAAAAATTATATTTGAATCATTTTCTTTACTTTTTTTTTCTTCATTGTACATGCGCCCTGTGTATTTCTAGTCATTATATATAATAAAAATTTATAAAATCGTTATTTTAGTTTAATTTATTGAAAATAATTTATTTATATAATGAAAATTTAATATTATATATTGTGTACCTATTATATAATATCTAAAATTAAAACATTATTTATTTAACTTTTCATGATAAGTTTATAATTAGCCTCTACATGTGTATTATTAATTCTTTATTTTATAAATAAAACTTAAAAATAATCAGAGTAAATGCTAAAGAATGAACACTTAATAATTAAAAGCACTATTTGTCAATTTGGTTAGCTTAGTTAGCATTAGGTTAAAACTAAATTAAACTAAACCAAACCGAATTAGTTTGATTTTATTAATTTAATTATTAATTATAATTTATTTTTTATTTGGTTAATTAAACTAACCCACTTAGATTGATTGGATAAGCTATTTTGTTTATTTAAACTCACCAAATGATGTGCCAAATGATGTGCCTCGGTCACATACATCAAATTGCCTGAAAATTTACATTAAAAAAAGTTTTATTTTTTCTTCTCTGACCACCGTAAAATTCAACCTTTATTTTTTCATATTTAATGCCCCGAAAAGCAATCATACAAGGTCAGATATATTTTCCCACAAATTTTATAATCACAATTAATATCATCAACAAATAATGATAATAATATGTTTGGACAAATTTATCGGGTTATAAATAGTTTTAAAATAGTTATAATATGCTTTTATGATTTATACGGTTCGAAGAAAAAGTCCTAACGGTTTCAAAAATTGCAAGAGAGAATTTTAAAGAAAATAAGGACGGGTGATAATGGCATGCCCGTGATTATGGAATAGAAGAAGCGTCGACAATTCTATAAAAGACAGAGCCTTACGTACTAGAAAAGGGGGAAGGAAAGAGACAGAAGATGAAACAGAGAGAAATGGAGGAGGCCCTCACTGGAGATTCATCTCTTGTGACCCCTTAACCTACCTATTAGTGCATATCTTTATTATTTTACAGGTTATTTCAATTAAAGTTGAGATCTTTCGTTCGACCAAGCCACCGCCAACCACGTTGTCGTTTCCATTAGACCCAATCGGACCCAAAAGGAGTCTTTGCCGTATAGTTTTGTTGTTTCTCGTCGCCGTGAAGCCGGAGTCCCCTGACTACTCTTATTAGAGTTACTTTGTAGGAGCCATGGCACTGTAGCCGTGAATGTTAAAGTCTCTCGCCACTTAGAGTTGAAGCAGATATAATCCAAAGAGGGGCTTTATTTTTATTATTGTAGGGGCTCGTGTATGCTGCAAAGGAGAAGAGAGAAGGAACACTGCTCAAAACCGTGCCACTAGAGTGGAAGCCAGGAGAAAAGGAAGGCTTCATCTTCCCATCGTGCAACCATTCTCAGCATTGCTACTTATCATCTTAGAATTCTACTGAGCAAGAGCCACTGTCCAAGAAGGAAGTCGTTGCCTCCTTGCATTGCTGATCACCATTGAGCGTAGCCTTGCGGCCATGAAGGATCTACTACTACTGCTTGCTCCGGGAGGAGAAGGTCCCCCCTACCAGCGAGTTGGTGCTACGAGGGAGCCGTCACCGAAGTGCACCCTTTGCTATCCAGTCCTGCCATTTGCTGCTACTACCTTGCCGTTTGAAGGATCGTTGCTGCAGTTCCTTGCTGTGAAACATTGGTGCCATTCACCAACACATCCAAAAGCCTTGCTAGATCCAAGTCTTGCCATGACCAAAGAAGTTTTGGAGTTTTGGAGCCTCCCTAGATGTTTATGTTGAGTTCTCGGAGTTGAAGGTTATGCCTAGTAGCTCGCTGATTTGTGGATGCTGCCACTCTGCTGCTATGTTGCTAAAGAATAGATCTTTCACTGCCATTGCAAAAATTTTGCACATAGCCGAAGCATTGCCGGGGAAATATGTTACTGCTATGAAGCCTATCTTCTTGCCAAGGAGAGGACGAGTTACTTCCTTACCGGAGTTGTGCTGCTGCCACCGTGAATGTTAAAGCATGTCGCCTATCATTGCTCTGTTTTTAGCCACCAAGGATAGAAAGCCACCATCCCTTGTTGCTGTTGTGCCACTGAAGGAGAAGGTCGAAGCCTGGCCATTGTGAAGGAGCACTACTGAATTAGTACCCATTTGGGCCGCCCTCGCCACTCTTCTCTGGACTAGTCGAGACTCAGCCATTGAAGTGTCATCGCCATCGCTAGAGAAGAAGACAGAAAACAGAGAAGGGTAAAAGAAGAGGACGATAATAGTTAAAAGCCGATTTTGTGGATTTTTTCCCACCAATGTCAGTCATTCCCGGCCCCGAAGTGTTGTTCAAAGAAAATCCGGAGAAGTGATATTTGGATCTGAGTGGAGTTCCACCGGTTTTAGCCAATGTGGTCACCAGAGAAAATTCGAGAACTTACCCACTAGATAGGGGAGAGCAAACAGAGTAGAGGAAAATAGCAGCAAAAGGCAGACATTGTAACACCCCAAATCCGGTTCACCCTCGTGAACCGAACCGGCATGTTACAGGCCCCGGTTAGG
>JAVDBV010017104.1:0-11067 GCA_032619315.1 Piper longum
GTCTCAGACTATATATATATATATATATATATATAGTCTGAGACTCTAACATTGTCTTTGTGCGTAAGACTTAACTGATAACTACTTTGTATTTTATATTTCTATTGGGGAAGGATATCTTCTCCGTGAAGATTGTGTGTAATCTATTCAAATTATTTATTAAAAAACAATTATTTTTATTAAAAGGAATAAAAAACAGTTTTTGTTCAAATATATCCATGTCCCCTTCGTTATCGTCAATTTGTCGTTAAGTAATAAAAATATTGAACAGAACCAACAAAGTTGTCACATACTTCTTCCATATTTAAATGTAATTATTGAGGTTATAGCATCGACACACAAAAGCTAACTAATTAAAGCTATTAATTTAAAAAAAAACATAGCCACCATAATTATTGAGGGTTTCATTGAATTGTGAACAAGCTAAGTTAACTTGAGACTATTATATATTCGACTTAATTCAGCTTAAATTTGTACTTATAAATTTTATATTTAAAAAAATATTCAATTTGAAATAGATAATTTATTGAATTATGAACAGAGCTTGAACTAAAAATTATTTGGCTTGACTTGGCTTAAAACTTAAGCTCGATGTACTTGAATTCGATAAAATACTCAGCTCGTGCTTCAAGTTTTTAATATGATTAATTAACTCTTATACCATCATCAATATTTATAAAAAAATATTACTAGTACTTAATGTGTTGCTTAACTATTAACTACTTAGCCTATTTAATAGCAGTAATACCTAATACTTATCGTAAATTATTATTTCTCCATAATAAAATATATTAAATATAGCTTATTACAATTATTGAGACTAAATTATGAGTATATACATGCCATAATTATAATAATTAGTAACTTATTTAATTAGCCGTTATAAACCACTTATTAAAGGATACTTAAAATTATTTATTACTTACTACTAAATATTATGTATTTGTTACTTATCACTTTATCATGGTATAATCAATCCAAATTATTTTATTCGGCTCATTTTGGTTTGACACGTGTTATAATCAAATATAAACTAATATTAAATAAGTAAATATTCAGTTTGAACTCGGCTTGAAATATATAGCCTGATAATTAACCAAATTCGAGCAAGCTAATTTAAAAATAAGTTGAACATGAATAAAATAGTACTTTACTCGGCTAAGCTAATGTACACCCCTACATTTAATTTTCAAATCAATATTCATTAATATTAATAAGATTGATTATCAACAAAAACAAATCATATAATATAGGGTACATTTGCAGCAACCTGGGCCCCGGTGATAAATAGATTTCACTTTTTGTCGGTCCCACATATCCATTTAAGGCCTAGACATCGGCATTAATTACCATGCATGCATGCATGCATACTGTTTCATTTTTCGTCTGATTATTTATTGCACTCACACCTTAAGTAGCTAGTAAAATAAAATTTACATTTTTGGTGATAAAATAATTTTTTTAAAAATAACGTGGAAAAAAATACCATAACCCCTAAACCAGTTTTCTCTACGTCTTTCCAGTCTGTTCTTAAGGTGGAGAAAAATTCTAGATTATTTTTTGTATTTATAGATTTTTAAAATTGTGTATGTGCTAGGTTTTAAAACTTTTTCCGTATTAAAAAATGTGAATTTTTCCACCGCACTTTCTCTATATTTTAAAATTTGAAAATGCTTTTATGGCGTATACCAGAAAGTTTTAAAAATTAACACATGCTCAATTTTAAATAACTCTAAATATTTTAAAAAATTAGAATTTTCTGCGTGACTAAAAATTGACCGGAAAAGACAAGAAGAAAAAAACATGGAGGGGCGTTTTTTTTTTACTCTTTTCTTCCATTCCCTCTACAAGCAAATACGATTTATACTTGAAAAAATAATTTATACTTAAAAATATTAACTATTTTTCACATTTACAACTAAAAATTTAATTTACAATTTCATTAACTTTCCCAAACGAACTTAGCAATTATGTATAATGATTTACAATTTAGCATGAAAATTACACTTTAGCTACAAAATTGAAGTAAGAAGTAAAAAATCAATTTAAGCAGATTGGACAAAAATGTAATAAAATTAATGAGATACAAAGAGAATATAAGACTGGAATATATAAAGAATTTAAGCCGCTCTTTAATATTCTATAAATACACATCATAATTATCTTGCTTCTTTATTAGTGCACTTTTTTCCTTTTATGGTATGTTTGTGTACTCATATTTTATTCTTCATACTATAAGAAATGCAACCACGATGCACATTCCGGCAAAATGTAATAATATTTATTTGAAAATGTAATATTATTTGGTAATTAATTTTATTTCTAAACTAGGATAATCAATCAACTCTTATTAATAAAAAAATAAAAAGTCATGCTTCTGTTAAAAATAAGAGATTCAACTCATCAAAATATAACAAAATAAAAGTATATATTAAATTATATAATCTATATAGGTCGGGTATGATGTGATATTTGTTTAACAGTTCTTATCCTTTCTCATTTTTCTTTCCGTTTGCACATTATAAAATTACACCAATTATTTTTACAAGGGATCTAAAAACTTCTGTTCAAAACCGATTCAATCACCGTCGTGAATCTTGCTTTTGAATTTATTAAACAAGGATATCTTCATTTTTGTACAATAGTGGGAAAAAAAATTTCTGTTACGGAAATTTTCGTCACAAAAGCCCTTCCAACAAATAAGATGTCAAAATACAACATGAGTTGAATATCACATATAACAAAATAGAGAAAGCTATCATTCGACGGGGGCCGCGCCTGATCATATCCTCATCGAAGTAGATTGACTCTCTCTGGCCTTACTTGTGTTAAGACAGTTGCTAAAATGCTATTGTTTGAAACCCTCTTCTCAATTCGATGCTCTCTTCTCTAATGAGCCCCTGAAACATTTAAGCGGGGTTGGTGAAACTATAAATTTAATTTATATAGTTAAAATAAATTAATAATATAAATAGTATTTCATCGTTAATTTACATAACTGATATTATAATTGTTAACTATTTTAAGTTGTCAATCTTTTATTTTTTAGGCCTACAAACCGGTGAATCAAATTTATAAAAATAGGATATGTATAATCTAATTAACTAGCTTGTAGTATTTTTTGAGCTAGATTATAAATCGTATAAAAATTGTGTGAATACGATTCACACTTAAAAAATCTACGTTAATATAAATTTGTAGTTAAATTCATAAATGTAATTAAGATTGTTAATTTTACTAACCCCCTTATTGTCTCGGTAATATAGTTAGATACTTGATTGCTGACCCTTGCGATCTCATAAGTCATCTTGGCGGTAATCTCATGGTGAAGTGTCTGAAGCTCTGCATCGCCTCGTGCATGACCGCCTGTTAAGCCGGATCAACTCTACAACCATGACTAAAACTGCTCCATCTTGCCCTTTCGCATCTTAGCTGTAGTTCCTCTATTTGTCGCTGAACGTTGGCACATCGCTTCTTTATCTGCCGTTCGTGCTCCTCTCGTGCATCCCACTCTAGCTCCCCCTCCTCTAAAGCATCAAGTCGAATGCAATGCATCATTATAGGATGCATATGCGTTTTGAGAACTCTTATCCCCATTTGTCGAGTGAAATAAACCAGACCCCCGAGAAGAGCCATGTTGTGATGTCTGATACCCAGGGAGACTGAGCGTGTCACTAACCAAAGAACACAAGTCATAACATCTCCCTCTTTTAGTAGCACCAAACCAATTGCATACGGGTGGGCATTTGTATCGTTAGGGGGGTGGGTGCATCGATTTGCACCATACGCGGACTCAATCCGCTCCTTGTACCTAGCATGAACAAAAAAAAAAATTTAAATATTAATATACATAAACAATTAAAAAAGTAAATGCAATCGAAAACCACTCAAAGAGACTTTGACTTCTTGTCTTTGTATGAACCTTTTCTAGATTAGCAGGGTGTGTCTTATCAAACGCCTCCGTTGAGAAGACCGGATACCCCAACTACTTTGCCCGCAAAGAATGAACTATTAAATTATAAATAAGTTTACATAAGATGAATACAAAATACAATATACAATAAGGGTACACTTACCAGACTTTGCTCATGAGCCTCTCACTAATGGAACCACCTTAGTGGTGAATTATTATGTCTCCGTCCTTTTGAGTAAGCCGATTAGTCTTGTTCCACTCTTATATTTTACAGAACTCACCTGTCACTCATTAAGAGGAGCATTGCCATCTCACCTAACATGGCTTTTGTAAACCCAAATTTTGTCCGGTCAAGAATCGATCCAAAATAAAAAACTTTGAGATGATTATTCATAATTTATTAAAATATAAAATTGACCTAAATAAACTTAAACCATGTTGGGTTAATCTCACATCTCATTTTGAGGCAACCGGTGACTTGTATATAGGCTAATGGGAAAACCTTAATTCTTAAGCTAGCTTTTGGATTAAGAGAGGCCTAACAAGTGGTATCAGAGCAAAGGTTAGTTTTGGTGTTGCCTCAATTAGCCACACGATTTGTTGGCCGGTCCGAATTTGTGTCTCCCAATTTGTCGGTCGGTCCAAAGTTGGCCCGAATTGGTGTCATCTGGAACCTCACCAAAACATGTTGCCTCCGCATGTGGTGAGGGGGAGATGATTCGGGTGTTGTGATGTGTGAAGGGGAGAATTGTTGGGTTAATCCCGGAGATGATTCGGGTGTTGTGATGTGTGAAGGGAAGAATTGTTGGGTTAATCCCACATCCCATTTTGAGGCAACCGGTGACTTGTATATAGGCTAATGGGAAAGCCTTAATTCTTAAGCTAGCTTTTGGATTAAGAGAGACCCATGAACCTGTTGCAAGTCATTTTTGGGGCCCGAAGGGCCTAACAAACCAATCAATGTGTGAGAAGATGAAAAATTAGGAGATTTTAATGCACAACAAAAAATACAAAAATTTCATGCACAAACTCCTATAATTTGGCTCTTGCAAATAGGATATCATAAATGAGTTTAAGTTATAGAAGAAACTAAGATTCTGAAAAAAAATCTCATTGTCTCCCTGGTAACTATGATGAGGGGAAATTTTTCACAACCTATATAAATTCGTAATTTATAAAATAGTAAAATAGGACCAGAATATTCACAGTTTGCACACAGAAACATGTTAGAGGTGCTCTAGCTAGATCACATCACATTCACATATCATTTATAATACATTTTATATTCTTCAAGGAGTTGGTTTGTTTGGCCTTCACATGACCCATTTTCCTGTAAAACAAGAAACCAAAAACTCTTCCAACACATATTTCTTCTTCACTCCAAATACCTATACAAGTAACATGGTTTAGTATACCTATATTTTTTTAACCTTCAGTTCCAAGACTCCTGGGATTAAACAATTTTTGCAAAAAATAGTTAGACTTGTATGCCCGTCTCCAAAATAGGAAAGTATAGCTAGGGATAAACAAAACATGTATATGGAAATATGGCTTGTATTTCAAACTAGCCCAAGGCCCCATAATTCAGTCAAAAAACGACAGCCAATCTCACATCCACAAAACAAGGAGGGAGATACACATGCACAAAACAAAACATGAACATACCAGAACAAAAAGAACACCACATAACCTAGCATCTTTGTGATTTGAGCACCTAGGCTGGCCAATGCTAAGACAACTAATCTGTATAAATATAAAAGAGTGCGTCAGTGAATGTTATTGAGTCCCAAATAACTAATAAGGGAAAATCAGCAAACTAACAAATGACAACTCGTTATCCATGAAAAAACTAAAAATGATACTAAAACTTCACACGTATCATAATCATAATCACAATACAACTGATAGGACTCAATCACAATCACTTAGATATCTACACACACAAACTAGAATAATCAATGGTAATGTATCAGTACTATGCATGAGCCGAAATCTAGTTAACGATAACATGTTCATTGCCAATAGGGCCTGACTGATTACAAATGAAGCATTGCATAATCCAGATATACTCAAGGAAGACACATGCCAAAATACACACCGCTAGCAAGTAATATAATTGATAATCATAATCATACAATTAACTACCAAATAAGCACCACAGGTGGGTACATAGTAGGCCCTTCGGTTAGCGTTACATTTTCATCCACTATGAGTGCATAGAAAATCTCAAAACGTATAATAAGTATAAGGCCTTAGTAGGGTCAAATCAATATCGCTAAAGTACAACTTTTAAACTAGATCTTGCTTTTCGAAAACTCATCGAGGGATCTCATTTTAAAAGTTTTATTAATCCAAAAAATTTAATATTTGAGATCAAATAAAATTCCACGAAGTATGTCTTACGGCGACAAAACAAAATATGTAGAGCCAAGCAAGTCTTGACGGACTTGAGAAGAGCTCCTCGTACTACTAAGGCAAGCTCACTTCCACACTGCCTCGGAATATAAACCATTAGTCAAACCCTATATAATGCATGCGTGCAATGACATGAAGACAAATCTAGGTGTGACAAATGACAGGACATTTAGGACACAAAATTAAATACATGGCGCATCACATCAATTACATGCTAACCATATTATGAACTATGCAAGATTCTGGCAAATCAAATAAGGATGTCAAAACGAAAATCTATGTAAGGAAACACATTTTGAGATTTAAGCCATGCATTTAAATCTAATTTAAGATATCGAAGTACTTGGAGGAATCAGAGCAATTAACATGAGGTGTCTAACACACTAATAGAAAATGAGATCTCACTAAAATTATGAAGAGTGACTTAGATTGTCAGTTAAATTAATTAAACCCCAATGATGACTTCGCCGTAGTGACTTTGGATTGGCACAAGCTGAAAGACATTGGATTATAGAGATCTGGTGAGCTATGACAGAGTCATTTGAGAGATTGAGTCAATCCACACCCGCGTCCCAGTTGATTACAGATTATTTTATTATTTAAATAATTTGATAATACTTTGTTAATTAGGATAATTAGGTTTATTATTGTTTAACTAAAGATTTCACACCAAAATCAATTTTACCACCCAAAAAAATTAAAATATCATTAGTTTGATTATCTAATTAATTTACTAATTTGACATACAAAATGAGTAGCTCGATCGTGGCCCGAAATTGCAAAGTTTTAATATTTTATAGTTTTGACGATTATTAGGTAGGTTAGTTGGTAGATTTTACAATTTTTAGACCGACATTAATATTTATTATATTTTATTTACAAAACACAACAAATTAATAAATAACACATTTTAATTGCGAAATTAACAAGGAAACTACTAGATTTGCGTGATATGCGGACGATCTAACTATCTACATACCTAATCATGAAGTACTACATGCAAACAACATGACGGACCATGCACGAAAAACAAAAAAAATAAGGTAGGTAGTAGGGGTGTAAACTAGCCGAGCCGAGCCTAACAGGGGTGTGAATGAGTTTGGCTTGATATAAAACGAACCAAGTCGAGCTTTAATGTAATCGAGCTGAGCTTTAATATAAACGAGCCGAACCGAGTTTGTCCAAAATTTATGGTGTTTGGGCTTTGTTCGAGCTGAGCTCGAGTAGAGTTCAAGCCGAGCTCCAGCCGAGTTCAAACTTAGCGAATGTTTATGTGTTCGACTTATATAGGATCAAAATTTTTTTTTAACACTATATAAGTTCAATGTGACCTCAATAGTATTTACGAGCCGAGCCGAGCTGAACATTTTTTCGAGTTTGAACACATTGAGTTCGAGTTTCGAGTCGAACACTCCTTTACTCAAGCTCTATTCGTTGTTCAACGAGCTTATCTATTTTGAGCCAAGTATTTTTTCGAGCACAAAATTAACAAGCACGAGCCGAGCTAAATCGAGCCGAACGCAAAAAACTCACGAGCATGCTTGACTCATTATACCCCTAGTAGGTAGTGTACTTCGACTAGGAACAGAAAGGAAGGAGGGGGTGAACAAAGGAAGGATGGCGGCCAAAGGAGGGCAGCAGTGGCTAG
The DNA here is from genome assembly GCA_032619315.1 of Piper longum. Taxonomy (NCBI): domain Eukaryota; kingdom Viridiplantae; phylum Streptophyta; class Magnoliopsida; order Piperales; family Piperaceae; genus Piper; species Piper longum. The sequence continues at coordinate 7,977 of JAVDBV010017104.1, forward strand.
GGTGGAGAGGAGAAGAAGGTGAAAAAAAAGAGGCGGCGAGTGGCACGATGCTCACTTGGGAACACGCACAACACGCCACGTGAGTGCGAGCGCTGCAGTTCTGGGGACCCAATGTCGCAGCACTAAACCCAGACTTAGACCAAAACACACAAAAGTACATAAAAGAAAGAGAAAATGTGGGGGAAAGAAATTGGGCGGCCTCATTAGCTTCTATGGTACAACTTGAGCTAGGAGGTACGCCCATAATACACCTGGCATGACTTTAAACGTGACCACACACTAACATGACCCTAAATCTACTCTACACAAATGAAAAATACACGCATCAACTTGGCAACGGGGTCAGAGTGGAACAACTCAAGATTGGACATGCCCAATGCCCAAGCCAATAATACCATACAAGAGATTGTATCGGACCGATCAAATCGGACTACTCACATGCTACTTGGATCGAATCAACAACAAATCGGACGTAAAACACCGGGTTGATGTGCTGGATTTTATAGTTTTACCTTGACTTGTTCATGACGAACCTTAGTCATGAAAACTACGTGACTTAACCATGTCTAAATAGCTTCAAATTTTTTTTTTTTGACTATTTCTCCGCATAAGAAAGCTAAATTTCCACTACTTATAAGTACATCTCATGGCAAAAGGAAGTCAAAAAATAAACATGATTACTCAATCCCAACAAATTCTAGATAAAATAAAGAGAAAGCTAAAGATAAGAAAAAAATGATCTAAATAAGATACAAAATGAGGAGACTGAGAAAGAAGAACTTTCTTTATTTCAGGTTAGAGATTCAATCATGAATTGTTTTAATTTTTTCGGATTTCAAATTTCTTAGAAAATTGATTCAATCATTTGTTTGAATGTAATCGTATAAATTTTTTATCAAAAACCGAATTTAATTATTGATTTTCAACTTTTAGAATAACATCATTGTGAGGTTTATCCTACATCGGTCGTATATGATGTTAGTAACTTGTATATAAGCTAATGAAAAAATTTTATTCATTAAATTAGTTTTTAGATTAAAAAAAGCTTGTGAAACCTATTGTAAGTCCACAAAGGTTCTTTGGTGATAGTACCTAACAATCATGAGAAGGGAAACCTGACAATCAATTCGAAATCAATCTAATTTAAAATTTTTGAAGGAATGAATTGAATAATTTGTTTGAGTCAATTTGATTTTTAAAAAAAAAATTAAATAACCAATTCACTCAACTATTTTTATTATTTAAAATAATCAGTATCAGATTGTGCTGCTATCATTGACTCTTTGATCACAAGAAAAGTTGGATGGTAAGGGTAGTTTTAATTAGTTTTAAAATATATGACAATGTGATTTAAATGAATGACCCGATTTAGCTCGAATTAATAGTAAGCAATGAACTATTCATAATTTTATAACTTGTACAAGAGGGACTCTTCCGGGTCACGAGCATAAGCAACAATGAAACCAATACTTAAGCGCAAGGATTGATGCTGGTTGATTGGGAAGTCTAAGTAACAAGACATGCTCTCTTTAAGACAATAATTATCCTTCATGCTATAATAGAACAAGTTTGCTCCCAGAAAGACTAATTATCAATTACTTGCAGTAAAAAAATTGATCACTAAAATGCAAAATAATTAATTATACATATTATATTGATTGTTAAAGTCAACCCTTAAAATCTCCAGAGAAGATCAAATCATGGGCTATTAATGGAAGGAAATTAGTATCAGCAATAACATTTGATACTTCTATGTCAGCTAAATATGAACTCTTTTAAATTAAAAAGACGGTTGAATGAGAAGGACAATTCAAATTTTGCAAAACAAAACATAGCTACGTGATTTAAATTAGGAGCCGGGCTTGAAAGTTGTCGGTACTCTTCTATGAGTAATAGCCAACAGTAGATAATAAAATCAAGCATTGAAGAATTAATCAAGGGTGATTGACTTCAATAAATCTAATTTGATATTTACTAAGAAACCACTCTCAATAACAGGAGAAAGTAAATGATTTTTTTTTATGGAGCCACGGATTGGGTTTAATTACTCGGATTTAAAATTCATCTAAGCAAACTCAGAATCCATTGGGTGAAAGTTATATGATATGTTATTTTGATGTTACGGTGTGTATTATATTTTATAATATTTTTTTTATTTTTAAAAATTATTTAAAATTAGTTATTATTTTTAATTTAATTTAAAACCGACTCGAGTCAATTTTTAATTATAAAAATACCACCAATAATTTCTTTCCTCTAATTCTCTCTCCCCTATCATTGACGCATAGCTTCTCATTCACCCTCATTACCGCTGCTGCCATCACATGCCACGCCCAATCCCACCCGTCAGCCACCCCCCCTACCCCCTACGGTCTGCTGTCCCCTACGTCTTCACCCAACCCATTGCCACCCCCCATTATCCCTCTCCCATCGCCCTCCTGAATCGGCTTGACCGCCCTCTTTGCTTGCCCATATCGCCTTCCCTAATCAGTCAATTCACAGACCAATTTTTTATGCGACTAATATATATATATATATTTTTAAAACAAAATTTTTTCAATCCGATTTAAATGAGCTAATTACACCTCGAGTGGCCGATTTTTGGAACTGTGAAAGTACATCGCGAACCATGAGGATCCAGTAGAAAACACTTGTTCGTCGATTATGATTTTTCCTTTGCATATCCTTATTATTTATTTGTTTATAAAATAAAATAGAATAGTATATGCAGTAAAAAAAACATACAAGATGCCAAAAAGAAAGAAAACAAGATCCACACAGCCAGCCAAACCAAAGAAGAGCCGATCATTGCTCAGCTGCCACCTCAAACCATTCCCTTCATAAAGCACCGTTCTTTCCTCATCTCTCCCTCCCGACACCTTCTTCCCATTCTTTTTTCTGTTTCTTTTCCCTTCTTTTTATGCCTCCGGGTTGTTGGCCGTTGTTGGTCTTTCGTTGTGTGGTCCGTTTCTTTTACTGGGTGTCTTGTTGCCGGTCGGCTTGTGCTGTATAAGGACGCGAATTTGGACTGTTTGGCTTCCCATCTTCTTTCGTTTGTCTGGTGGTGGTGGTGGTGGTGGTGGTGGTGCCG
>JAVDBV010017127.1:3687-15964 GCA_032619315.1 Piper longum
CCCCCCCCCCCCCCCCCCCCCCCCCCCCCCCCCCCCCCCCCCCCCCCCCCCCCCCCCCCCCCAACACTGCCAATGCTATCCGTACATCCCTACACTTACTTGTATGCTTATTGCTATGAATGTCCCCGTAGTTTCTTAACGGTGGGGTGGGTTGTATCATTTTCTGTGTCCGAGTGCGGTTTTGTTGCGAAAATGGATAATTTTTATGAAAGATGAATAATTTATAGTACTATTATCTAGATAACTAGTCTAAATACTATTATATTAAAATATTATTTCAAAGATAAAATTTTTAGGAAAATGTGGTTAGACGTTTAAAAACTAACTCACAAACATAATTTTATAAGAATGAGTAATTTAAATAGCATAATAATTAAGAACAATTATATCTAACAATAGTTATTAAATAGATATAAAAAAATTATTATTATTTTCTATTAAGTGCGAGTATGGTTTGATTTCTTCTTTTTTTTTTTTGGTGTTGGCATCATGTATTATCAACAAGTTATGCAGATATTATTAACTAAAACGAGGTTGCTAGGATGACTTGGCACTTCGTCTCTGATTTGAAAACTTTGTCTATACTCTATACTGCGTGCAGGCTTTCGACTTCGCATTTGAAGATTACTTCAAGAGGAAGAGGTTGTTCAACTTTAAGAAGGATAAAGATGGGTGTTTGCTGGAAACTTGGCATCTGGTGGGGCTGCTGCTGCTGCATCTTCCCTTCATTTTGTGTACTCCTTGGATTATTATTCTCTACCCGTCAGGCTGAATGGTTTGGTTGATGGTTTAAAGGGGTGGGGAGGGAGCGACGGACAGTTTAATGGTTTGATTGATGTCTAAAGAAAAACTCTTAAATCTGATGGTATTGCTGGGCTCCACCGTGGATTCAACATATCCCGTGTCGGAATCATTGTTTACCCGTGGCTTCTACCTTGGAATGTACGACTCGAAACTTGCAGGCTAGTCGGCGTTAGTTCATTTCTGAATTTGAAGTCTCGGCGTTAGTTTTAAAATTTTGAATGCATGCTGACGGCTGAATGGGAAAGATCTTTGTACATTTCAGGATAGTTTCTATGCTAGCTTTGCTTTGGGTTGGTCGGTCACAAATAGTAGTGCTGGACTTGCATCTTGTCCTATTGAAACTAACTGTACGTACTATCAAGTATAAGGGCTCTATTGATGTTTCTGAAAAAATGAGGGTGCCAAATCCCCTTTTAAGGGTGCCGGTGCAAATATCCTCCGTGCTGTTGGAGCGTTAAAAAAAATTAGAACAAAAAATGAGCCTTTTTGTCCATTATATTATACTACGAGGTAGAGTTTTCTTAAGCAAGTTTAACAAGTATTAAACTATTCTGAATAAAATTTTCTTATATTGTATATGTATAATATTTTCATCCATACATTATCAAATATTAAAATATATAAAATTTGGTAAGAATGACGATTCATGATTCGTTTACAGCCAGCCCACTTAAATTTATTTGAATTGGCCAATTCGAAGACCAATTCTACTCATTAATCTAAATATTTTTTTTTACTCGCACTCCTACAAAGTCGTTCAAACCAATTCTCATAATATAATTTATTTTTTTTAAAAAATAATATCTAATGGTGTATATTATTCTAATATTGATTAAAGCTTTACTTTATAACTTTCAATTAAACAAGTATTTGATATTTTATTTTAAATAATTAATCATAAAGTTATTAATTTGTATAATTTAATTTTGTAAATTGCTCATACATACCATTAATAAATTTCAAATATTTTAGTCATAATGTTTAACCAGCACAGAAAAAGTACATTTGAAACTTATTAATAATGTATATTACGAATATACAAAACAAAATTTTTAAAATAACATTATATTATTTTCAAATAAAAAATGAATATTTATTTAATTTTAACAAAAATATATTGTTGTCTATAATATTAAAAATGATTTTAATTTTAATTAATAAAAAATAATAATTAAATGGAATTATTTTTAAAGATTTTTTTCGAATAAAATTATACTCTTTTTTTAAAATTATAAATAAATAAATAACTATAAAATCTAAATTAAACATGTGTTATTAAGTAACAAACTTTAATTCGAGTAATTTGATTATAAATATATAATTTTAAAACTCTTAAATTGGATAAAATTATATTTCAATGTTTTCTAAGAAATAATAATAATAATAATAATTGAGTGCAAAGAATAATTTCTAAATTGTGATCAAGCTCTGCGTACTTCAAGTGAAATGTTCCCTTATTTCATGATTTGGGTTACTCATTGGAGAGTTGAGATGAGTTTTACTTGGCATAATTTCAACTTTTTTTGTCTGTAAATCTGAATAATTTTTCCTTATTTTGTAAATAAAATAATATGATTATGCAATTTCTTGCTTAAGATTATTGTTTAATATCACTTTAGTTCGATTAAAGAAATCTGTCATACGTCTCAGGATTTATTTTTTATGTTTTCGGGAAAAAATTCATATTCTATTGAAAATTAAAAGTATCCAACCAAGAACGAGAACAAGCAAAAAATAATAATTTCATTAAATTGTTATTTTTTCCCCACAAAATCCCAAGCCATTCTTATTCGATTGCAAGAAGGATGCTACCCTTTGCCAAGGAAGCCGACAGTGGCGTCTTTCCCTCTGCTTGCATGTCACCTTCAACGCCGTCCTCGATGCCGTGTACAGCGACAATGTCAGTTCCTAACTTCTGCTCCTCGTGGTGGTAACAGGTTTTATCGATTGGCATTTGGAAGCAAATATGATGTATGCTATTTATTTGGCCTTCTCAATGTTGCTAAATCTATATGCTCATTCTTCTCATTTTATTAGATAAGCTTAAATCTTCACCTGTATCTAATCCCGTCTAGGTTAGAGATGAACGGTAGTTGTTGAGTTAATTTTACATTAATCGTGAATAGTACTAGTGACTTGTATATAGTCAATAGTAAAGTTTTATTTCTTAAACTAAATTTTAAATTAAGAGAGATCTATAAAATATATTTTAAGTTCCTTAAGGGCTCCTAAGCCCAACAGTATTATCAGAGTCTTATTGATTTTAGTATTGCCTCGATTTACCTTATAGTATATCTATCAATAGTTAGTTTTGGTGTTACCTCAAATTTGCCTTCAGCCCTAATTGAAGTGAAAGATGATTCGGATAGTATGATTTGTAAAGGGGAAAATTATTAAATTAATCTCACATCGTGAATAATGTTAGTGACTTATATAAAGGCAAATAAAAAAGCCTTTCGTGTCCCTTTTAAGAGCCCCATAAGGCCCAATAACAGTCATATGCTTTACTATAAGTTTGAAATGGCATTTTCTTAGCTAGTGCTAGCTGCAATCTTTAGGATGAAATGGCTTTGTTGGTGAGCTTTGTAGCCCAGAAATCAATCTTCAATTGAAAGGCAAATGTTTCACATACACACACACATGAACATATTCTGTTAATACGAAGTTCTTTCCCCCTCCTGCTGGTGGTACGGTGAGTTTCTGATCTTGATTTGGTGCTGACTCTCTTCATGCCTGCAATCTGCAAGGGAATGCTGCTACCGGTTACTGTGGACAATATTAGACGTGATGTACAAGTAGGGATGAAACTAGAGGAGGTGGCTGGGCTCTAATGCAAGCGTAATTATCCGGATTTGGCCATACAAAAACTCTTAGAGTGGCCATATCGGATTCTTTGGATCGTACGTCTTTCTTTTAAACTTCAACCCCCCCCCGTATTCAAGTGTTTGATGTGTTTTTATTTTTTCACTTTCATCATCATTTTAGCTTTTGTTGCGCTCGCATTAGCACTCCAGCATTTATTGCATGCATTATTGATTGTAGTTGACTCTTGACTTATAATAATTTTATGGGCCTATAAATATTTATTTAATTATTATTAACTATTATCAAGAACGTGTTTTAAGTGTAATTTTATCCAAATAAAAAATTATTAAAATATTGATAAATTTTAATATATTTATAATTATAACAATTGAATCAAATTTTGTTACTTAATAATGCATATACTTGATTTATATTTTTATAGAATTTTATTTATATATTAATATATTATTATTTATTATTAACAAAAAAACTTAGAATATAATTCTATAGGATTTAAAAAAATTAAAAATAAATTCTTTCTAATTATTCAATTATTTACTTATTAAAATTAAAATTAATTTTAATAAGTGCATACTACTATTTTTGTTAAAATTAAATAAATGTTTAATATTTTTTATTTATAAATAATATAATAATAATTTTTTAAATTAATTTTAAATGTATGCGGGTTTGAGCCAGTATTTATCATGTCTTCGTGAAGTTAAGTATGCGTATTTTTGGTAATTTGGGGATATATAGATATGTGCTTGTAAAAAGGTGACAAATAAGGGAACGAGTGATGATCAAGCGACAATTAGATGTATACATTTGGTCACCAGCTCTTGTCCAGATCCGAGGCTTCGTCAGAACTCTCGCCTCGATTGCTTTTTATTTTTATTATTCTTAATCATTAGTGTTGGATGTACCTCTCTGATTCTGTTATAAATAATAAATAAAACCATATATATATATATATAAATAATATTTTATATTTCGACTTTTGGATAACTCGTTGAACAATGAACAAAACTTAAGCTAAGAAGTATTTAACTCAACTTGGCTCGAAAGTCAAGTTTGATATATTTAAACTAAAAAAAAATACTCAACTTGTCAATACTAATGAGACCACATTAAACTTATATATTATTAAAAAAAAATTGATCTTATATAAGTCGAGTATGACCTAAACACAAATAATCGTTAAATATAACAAGTTAAATATGAGTTAAACTCAGACACTATAAATAATAATTAAATTTAACTTAACCTATAATATATTAAAGTTCGTCTAACACTCAAATAAATTCAGACATTAAAGATAAAGATGCCTCTCCAATGGAAAAAAAAAGCAGAAACTCGGGAGCAGCACATCATCTTCTTTCGTATCATCATCTTTTACATCCTCCTGAAAAAGATGTACACTATGTGATGCCTCTTCAATCTTTTCATACTTTCCTTTCTGACCGCTCTCAATTCTCTGGCAGTGGCCGATGCTTTCCTTGTGAACTCATTCTTCCATTTCCTTTTTGTGGCACTCGTTCATGAGCCACAAGCCATAAGATGCTGCCCCCTTTCCCTTTTTTTATTTTTTTAAAAATTCTGTGCTTATATTGTCTTAATTTTCTTTCCATCTTAATAATAAATTGTGTTGAATATGATAAAGAGAACCTTCCCATGAAGCATGTAAGTCTTTCCCACTTTGGCTGTCCCTCTCTGATTTCACCGGTATCGGTACTTCTTGTCTTCTCTGCTTTCCTAAGTTGATTAAGATTATCCCTTGCCTTTCCTTCCTATAGGCACTTGCCTTTCCCATAAGCCATGTCAGTCAGTCAGTGACCTAAATAATATTTGTGCAGAACTATATCATTCTAATTGCGAAAAAAATGGCAAACGTGTATGTGTCCTTGTCCCTGCATGTTCTCTTGCTTGAAACTTGAAAGCAAATTATGTAATATATGCGGTGCGAAAGAGAGGGAGGAGCCGGTTGATCGGATAATACTACAAGTACCCAGAAGAGAGAGAGAGAGAGACGACGAATGTCTAATTATTAGATAGAAGCATAATAATGGGTACAACTTGATCATGCTGCCCAGACTTGATTGGAAAGGCAAGGCATGGCAGTTTGCTTTCTTATTCTTTCACCCCTTTGTCTCCTTCCCAATAAGTATTGTCGAGTATATGATTAGCCGGCACTAAAATTATGCCAACCTCAGTAGTATTACTATTATGTTATTCCATATATGTAACTACTTTACGGTACATTATTGTACTCAAGTCACGCTACACAGAAAAAAGACAGCCCCGCCACCGTCTTCCCTCTCGTGAACTCTCGTGATCCGTAGCATATAAATTTTTTTGGCTCCTCGCGATGGAGACGCCAATATATTTGTATAAAAACCATAGCAGAAAGTGAGTAGTAGTACAGGTTCTGCTGTTGAACAAACTCCAACGATTTCCATTTGATCCCAAACGTAACCAATTCCCAACGACTGGGAAAGGATCGTGACCAAATGCGCAAGTTGAGACTGGGTGGCTAGCTCATCCCTCCCCACCTACTTCCATCCAATTGTCTTTATTATTATTACCACAACATTAATAAAACTGGACTTACCAACTTTACCTTCTTGACTTGAACCTTGCTTGACCTTCTCCCTTCCCGGATAATAATATATACGTCGTAGATGAGATGGGATACACAATCGTTCGAGATGTGTTCTTCGACTTCACGGATATTTCTGTTGATGTATTTCGCGCGGCTAGAGAGGGGAGGGTCGAGGGGGCATGGTGGGGAAGCCTTTTGCACATCAGTTTAATACTTGGTTCGGACTTGGGAACACTTCCTCCTACTCGGAGGGGAAGACGTCCGTATAGCATTTAGGTAGGAGTGTAGACACAGACACAGGCACGGGGGTGAAAAAAATAATAATAAAAAAAAAAGAAGAAGAAAAAAAAATGAAGGAGCAGAAAAAAAAAAAAAAACAAAAAACAAACCCAACCCAGGAATGATGGTGATGAGTACCAACCGAAGAATGACACACACAACATGCGAAGTGGATGATGGGCAGTGAGTTGTTGGCCGGCTCCCTGCGCATGCCCCCTATGTCTTCTGCATTCTCATCCTCCTTACTTCCGGATTCACATTTATTTTTATTCTATGGATGTACTCTTGAAAACCAAACCAGCCCTCGTATCACGCAAGGTTTATTATTATTTACGAGGGGGAGAGGGAGAATGGAAATAAGCATGTGTCCCGCTCTACATCTCTACTTCTAATGTGGGCGTGTTTTAATTTTGGGTTTGTTGATCTAGGGTAGTAGTAATGGAGTGAGGGTTAAGGGAAACAAGAAGGAAGCCTTTGCTGAGGAAGCGAGAGAGCGCGATTCAAAGCAAGGAAAGCGGAAAGCCGGTGGTGGTGGGTCCTCCTAAATTCCCATCCCCTGCTTCCGACCCAAGCTTCTTCTTCTCCTTCCTTCTTCTTCTGTCCCGCTCTGTGTCTATATCTATTGTTATTATTCCATTGAGTTGAACGCACAAGGTGAGAGGGGGTGACTCAATTGTCGGGTGTTGGGGTCTGTTTTGAAAGCTTTTTAAACAAGTGAAGAATCAAGTGACATACATTTGCAACCATTTCAGTTCAACTCGGTGGCAACCGTTTGTCCTTGGTTTGTGCACCGTATTTTGCCATTTGCTTCAAATGCAAATGGCAGTGGCGATGGCATCTCCCCTTTGACGCTTTCTCATCGTCTTCTCCTCCTTCCCTTCCCCGCCTTTTCAGGTTACCCCTCCCCCCTACTCCTCGTACTCTTCTTCCTTGTCTTTTGCTCTCAACTCTCTTCGCTTTCTGGTCTTTTGGTTAGAGGGAAGAAGAGAGAAAAAAAAAACCATGTGTTTTTGGTGATGCTTTTTTTTTTTTTTTTATAGATCATACTTTATTATTGTTATTATTATTATTATTATTATTATTATTTTGGGATAATAATAATAATAATGGGTGGAATTTTTTTGCAGGGAGTGAGTGAAAGATGAGCCGGCAATTGGAGGTTCACTACATCAACACCGGCTTCCCTTACTCCGTCACCGAGAGCTTCATGGATTTCTTTGAAGGGCTCGTCTACACTCCTCCCCACCCACTTGACCACATTCAGGTCCCTCCTCCTCCTCCTCCTTTCCTTTTATTTTCCCCACTTACATGTATTCGATTGGTCAACCCAATAATTCCAGAGAGAGACAGAGCAAAGAAAAGAAAGATGGTTTGCTTGCTTGTGTGCGATATGTATGTGTATGCATGCCTGCTTTAATTGCCCAACTGGGATTGGGGATAAGCATGGATCCGTAGTAAGCAAGGTATGGCCAGACGGATACTTACACACGTTGTAAATTTGTGTTTATCCGATGTCTCAGGAGGAGGAGTACTGGTGCATGAGTGCCAGCCCTTATAAGTATGGGTACACCGGGCCAATTACTACTTCTTCCTATCTCTTCCACACTTGTGGGAGTGGCCACCTTCCCTCAACAATGGAAGACGGTGGTTGGGAGAGCCCTGCAATCGCCCGAGGCCAACCCAATGCTGCTCCTCTTGTTAACCCCCACCCTAGCCCAGAAGAGTGTAAGATTTCTTTCTTTGATCTGATTCAAGACATGCTCATACAAAGAATTCATTTGTTGTTGATTTGGTCCTCTTCAATTTTTCTTGTCATATCATTGTTGTAACTATATTTTTTTATATTATGTAAATGACCATTGCTTCATTCAAAATTGATTTGTTGCTCCACAAGCCTTCACTATATATATCTGTGTCCGTCAATCAATATGCTATACGACATGGTTCCCTTTTTTTTTTTTGAAGTACACAAGATATGATCCGTTCCTTACATTCTAATTTTGGATTTATTCTGTAGGTGTACGGAATCAGTACACAGTCGGCCCCCAGGTTTGATTTTACCTGTTTTATGTTTAACATATTTTGAAGGATAACTCGTTCTTGTTCAAATGATAAATTAGTTCTTTCTTCAATGTTTTCCCTCCTTAAACTAAACTGATAAATGAACACTTGGTGCTGTTCAATTTACCTGTGTGCGGGGGTAGTTCTATATTGGTACTTTTCATTCTCGTATATCAGCAGAAGCTACTAGTTTTACTTGGCTTTTAGTATTTGCAAGCGTCGTGGAACTTTTCTTATCTAATTTGTATCACCAAAATGTAGTATTGGATGGCATAGCTGTTCTACGGTAGACTTACTGAGTTTATTGAAATTATATGTACACTTATAATTATGCTTTAATTTATATGCACCTTAATCTAGTGTATTATACGCTGTAAAACCTAAAAGGTATACTTAAGGTAATAGCCACGTATGGGCTGATTGCATCTTTACGAGTTGCTCTGCTCAGTAGACTAAAGAAAGCCACCCTTCTTTCTTGCTCTAGGATCAACAAATGTACTGGCAGAACAATATCAATCCGGACAATATGACATACGAGGTTTGCTTCATAATCTGTCCATCTTTCAGAGAACTATCAAAGATAATTATTTATTTACTTTGCTTTTTGCGCCATCTAACTATCTGCTGGCGTTAATTTACATAAAGATTGCTTTCTTCTTCTTATCACTTGCACAAACAGCTTCACATCTCCTTTATGGATGGGAAGCTGCTTGATCATGACTATTAATTCTTGGTGGGCTTCATCAGATTTTCGGAAAGGATTTAATGCCATCAGTTTATTGAATCATTTTCTAACTCGATGCAATTTGTTCATGGATGCAATTCCTGATACATGTGGGAATAATAGGTGTTGAAATTAGGATCCTGATAGGGGATTAATCATCCTGTTTCTGCTCTCGCGTGAGGGTTTTCAATATGATTGAATCAGAAAATGCATATGGGATGTAAAAAATGTGTACACTGCAATGTCTATTGAGTACAATACGATCGACTTTGTGCATATCATAGTTCTCTGCAACTTATCCTACGTACTCATCTTGTTCAATTAGTTTAAGCTAAGTAAAATATTATTGACGGAGATGTGGTTGAAACATTGCGAGCTCAACCTAGGAAGTAGGAACCTAGCTACTAGGTTGCATGTAACAATCATATTTTGTCAGCAGGAGTTGCTGGATCTGGGTGAAGCAGTCGGAACTCAAAACAGGGGCCTTTCACCAGATCTTATCGCTAAACTTCCTGTCACGAAATACAAATGTAGCTTCTTTTCAAGGAAAAAGAAACGGTGCGAAAGGTAAGCTTGTCCTTGTTTGATATCACTTTGTTGTTGTCTGATACGTCATTATAAGCAGGGCAAGATAAGAGCTTCGTTCTTCTAAATTGCTATCATATTGGAAGCTAGCTTTGTGCGTTAACTTCCTGTTAACTAACAAGGCATTGGCCTTTGATGTCAGATGTGTGATATGTCAGATGGAGTTTAAGAGGAAGGATAGTCAAATGACATTGCCTTGCAAGCATATATACCATGCTGGATGCATAAAAAGATGGCTCGGTATCAACAAGGTTGTGAGTTGTGATGGTTTTCTGTATTAAATTGGTAATATGGAAATTTCACATTTGATTGTGACCAAGTTTGATCCTTGACCCGTTACAGGCGTGCCCAATTTGCTACGTTGAGGTATTTGGCGAAGGTTCCAAACGTTGATTGTATATACAGTTCTCAAGAAATTGGTATGCTTGGAGATTCTAGTGCCGCATTTTTTTTTCTACATTAATTTGTTTTCCTGGATTGTAAAGCTAGAATGATGGTTTGCCATGAGCTTTACCACCTTGGTTTGAAAAACTGATTGGACTTGCAAGAAAATAAGAAAAAATGTGGATGATTTAGGTCGGTAACTCTGCATGTAAATGTTGTTCAGCGCTTGTCTAGGCTCAAGCAATGTGGATGACACGTGGAATTGTCACTTCTCCTCTCCTATCCATCCTGTGCGAGGGTTCCAAGGGTGTATGATTTTCACTCTAAAAGGAGAGTATATAGAAGTCAATTAATAACAGTAAATTTAATAGTGCTTACTTTTATGTATGTACTTATATTTATGTATGAGGCCAATTAATACAAACACATGTTTGTTAGTCCAAAGTACATGGCCATTTTAAAGGTAATGTAGTATAAACTAAATATATAATTAACAAGGAATTTTAAAATGCACAAGGCTCTCGTATAATGAGGTTGCTGCTGCAGTCAAAACATATATATATATATATATACATATATAAATGAAGCTTTTATAAAATAAAAGCATGAAAAACCAAGGGACCAAGATTCAACACCCTTCTTTATTCAGCGCGACTGCCTTCTCTCTTTTCATTAGGCAATGAAATATGTTTCTTTAACACAATGATCAACGTTCAATGGACAACTTTTTCAGCAGTGACCACGAGGAGGCCGAGTTGAAGATGGAGGCAGTGAGTCATATTAGTATGGTGGAGGAGGAGATGGAGAAGGTAGTGGCGGTGATTTGTAGTGATAGCGAGGGGGAGGTGAAGGTGATGGAGGAGGAGATTTGTAAAACAAACGGAGGTGGTGGCGAAGGTGATGGTGGTGGTGGTGATTTATAAATATGGAGATGGAGGAGACGGTGATTTATAAACGAATAGAGGAGGGGGTGATAGGGATGGCAGCGGAGGGGATTTGTAGATGTAAGGTGTTGGAGGAGATGGAGATGGTGGCGGAGGGGATTTGTAGATATAACGAGGAGGGAATGGAGATGGTGGAGGAGGAGATTTATAGACATAAGGTGGAGTCGGGGAGGAGACTTTAGACATATGGAGGTGGGGGAGATGGAGGAGGTGGTGGTGGTGACTTATAGATATAAGGAGGCGGAGGGGATGGAGATGGTGGTGGAGGAGATTTGCAGACACAAGGAGGTGGAGGAGATGGAGATGGCAGCGGTGGAGACTTGTATACAGTGGAGGCGGCGATGGTGGAGGAGGTAACTTATTGACATATGAAGTAGGAGGAGATGGAGAAGGTGGGGGAGGGGAGTTATTAGATATAATAATTTTGAGGCGGCGGCGGAGAGTGTGGCGGTTGGCGAGGAGATTTGGGGAAGGGGAAAGGGGAGGGGATCGATGGCAATTGATGGTCAAAGACTTAGATATCTACTATCTCAATTATATCACTTTTTGTTAAAATATTGTGGATGAATAAATATAACTAGTTACGGTTAAACTTATTAGTATATATATATATATAATATAAAAAATTATATTATTGTATTATTTTATCGAGTCGAGTTTGAATTCAAGCATTTAAATGTTGAGTTTCGAATCGAGTCTAACCCAGCCGAAAGGCAAATATTCACGAGTTAGCTCACTCAATTAACAGCCCTAGAGAGCAGCATCTTCGACCAATGCTGGGTTTTTCCTTGCTTCCTCGTGATATGTGCGACACCTAGCTATCAATTAATTCCTTCCCAAAATCTTTTAACTAATCTCGTCTCGGATGAATGCATCTTGCACTTGGAGGAACAACTCCTTTATTTAGCATACATTCGCTTATCTTACGAGGCTTTGGGATAAAAAAATTGATATAGGGAAGTGGGCTTCTACCAGGTAGATGGAGAATCATATTTGAATATGTTCTTGGCCTTGACTCGGACGCTCTATGACATGACTACGAGTCCTCTTCTTGACATGTAAACCAATGAAGAGAGTTGGTGAATTTCT
>JAVDBV010017130.1:0-16325 GCA_032619315.1 Piper longum
GATCCGGGTCGGCTTAACCGAATCTAGTAGATTAGCGAACGGTTCGGTCGCCAGTGACACTTCCGGGTTGGTTCGCGGGTGAACCGAAGCGGGGTGTTACACCAGCTGCTCGCAACTAAGTCTAAACTCATGAGTTTTAGCAACGTGGCTTGGCTCAATGTGAACTTGATGCTTTGACAACTCGGCTTGTTAACTTGAAATTGGCTAACTGACTCAATTTGTTTCTATGTGAGCCAGTCTTAAGTTCTCTTAAATTCGAATTGACTTGGCTCTAGTAAAGTTGGACTTGTGAATCAATCAACTCATTATTCAAATCAACTCATAACTTGAATTGACTCGAATTGGTGCATATTTAGTACTAATGTTGATGATTCCCATCTCTGGTGTAAATAAATACCTTATCAAAGCATAAGAACTTATATGGAGATGATGATTGAGATGGCCTTCAACCTCCCCATTGCACCTAATTGACATATTTCAACCCGTAAGTATTATGGTACACCTCTTTGAATGCATGACCACAACTTTTATCGGAAGAAATCTCTATGCTCCCGTTCTCAATCTTGTGACCCCTAAAGTAATCTCTTGTCATTAGGGATGAACATAATTTAGCAAAAACCAAAAATTAAATTGAACTAATCCCAAACAAGTAATTTGGTTCAGTTCCGAAATAGTTCAGGTTGGCCAGTAGGGCAACTGAGTTCCATGTTGATATTTCGATTTAAAACCAAACCAAATCGAATTAACCGAAACAACCATTTTTAAAAAAAAGTGATTAAATATATATTTTACATTAATTATCATAATATTATATACTTTTGTGATGAATTTTATTTGTTTAATATGATATATATATATATATATATATATTAAAAATTACTTAGTCAATCAGAGATGTGATTTCTCTAGCGCTTTCCTTTAATTGCAAAAGGAGATTGAGCCCCTTAATCGTGAGGAGGAAATATGTGTAGATACGAGAGGACCATATTTTCATACCTTATATAGACTATCACCTCACTTACATGCATCAAGCATCGTTTATATATTCACTTAACATAGAGATGGTACATGAGCATTTATTTAGTCATGTATACTCAATGGATTAACATCCAATATTTATGAACAACGACATTCAATAAGCATACAGAAATATTAATAGTTACTCGATAAATATTCAATATTTATTAGTTTTTACTTAATCATCTATATAGTTAATGGATCAACATCTATTAATCTCCCACTCGATCCATGTGATATACTTAATAATAATTTAACAAATAATAAGCCCGAATCACATTATATCTCTTTGAAATAATTTTGGCGGTTTTAACCTAAATTGTTTCACTAGGTCGGTCTGTCGGAATTGATTTGTGTAATTGTTTTTAATTTGTTGCAATTGATAACAATTGCAAGGCTCAAGTCTAATCGGTGATCACAACTTTATGTAAGAAACCTTTCATGTAGCTTGTGAGTCCTCCGATTGGAAAACTCGCCTTGTAAGCGGTCCGCCCGCTTTGAATAAAAAACTTACCTTGCAGGTCGAGAGCCTCACTGAGATTGGATAGTGGTTGCGATGTTGCATCTGTCTTGTTTGTCTTTGCCTGCCTCTGATCTTCGCGTCAGAAGTATTCTTGTCTCTGCTTCACTCAGTCTATATATTCAGGTATGTAGATTTAGCTCATTCTATCTTTGTATTCTCGTTCTGGATAGACTAAATGATAGCATAGTATTATAGAACCGTCTGCTGATTAGTTTTACGTTGTTGTGAGAAAGATGAAGGTGCACCTTGACGGAGACTCATCTCAGTTCAACCTTAGTTTGATCCCTTTGCTTAATCATTGAGGTACCCTAGCCTAGCATATTCGGTTCAGCCCATTTTTTCCTCATTTATCACCTTCAAGCATTCAGTGCCACGGCTTTGTAGGCTGGCACCACTGAGCTGCCAAAGTGTTTGCTTCACCGAAAGGAGTTTCAGTGCTGTGGCACTCCTAGCAAGATGTCGTCGGGGCACTCACTTAGCAAAGCTGCGGCGCTCGTCGTTGTCCAAATTCATAAAATTGAGTCGAAAGCATTTTTCTTCCATCCCTCTCCCTCTCCCTCTCCTTCGCCCTCATTCTTCCTCCCAACGATTTCCACCATTTTCAGATCGTGGGAGCCCTCCAAAGTTTGGGAAGATAATGGATTTGGCTTTCCCATGTACTCTTACCATAGACCTATAAAAAAATGTGACTCTTTTATCTCATCGTTTCTTCCACCATGCATTTAGGCATGTCTATCACTTTTCTATGTTTGATATGCATCCCATTGTGGTGTTCTTGTTAGGACTGATGTTGATTCATGTTTTCCTTTCAGTTTTTGTTGATCCCTTGTTATTTTATTATGGATTTCATGGTTAGATTATGATATTGTACGATTTATGCATGTATTCTTGGATTAGTCCTAGCACCTCTCTTAATTGTTGATATTAAATTATTGAAGGTGAGATTTTTATGTGCTGTCATGTAATTGTTTTGTTATAAGTTTAAGGAATGATTTGTAATAAGCATGGATTAATTGATTGGTTATAGCCTTTGTGATGACTTTATATTGCTTAGGATGCTAGATTATTGTTTATTGTTGAGATTAGCACGTGGTAGTGTATTGTATGCATGCCTTTAGTGTTTTGATTAATTAAATGGAATAATTAAGTGACCTTTCTTGCTTCCCATAATTTATTAACAAGGTAATTGTGGTTAAATCTATTGTGCATGCTTCTTCATGGCTAACCAGGTTTTTGATTTATGATGATTCACATTATGGACCGAATTGAGTGGCATATTTGTCGGTTCGGTTTGACCATTTATATGTTATGAAGACCTGATTAACTTGTGTGTTTGGTCAAGGACGAAGGCCTCAAGTTGGCCCGGATTGTTAGATAATTTCGGTTGCGCACTGGAGCCGAGGCTATTATTTTATATTTTTGACAACCAGGGCCTACACATTGTAGCTTCAGGAGCCAAGGCTTACATGTTGTCTCCACAGGAGATATAACACCTCCGTATAATAAGTGACAGTAGTTTAGCAATTATGTTCGACTTCCTCTTATATCACGCATTTATCTAGTCCTGCATGCCATTCATGGGAATACATTTTGATCTGTTCAATATTGGTCATTTCCACCCGAGAGTTGAGTGGTCGACTAGCTAGACTTAGCCTCACTCTAACCCTAGACTTAGGCACATGACATAAGCTAGCCTAAATACTTAATCCATGACTGAACTTAACACTTACACCTGATTTATACTAGTCCATAATCTAGTTCTTTGTCTATTAATTTATTGTTTGAACACTAGTGGTACGCCGGCGGTAGATCAAGCAAATAAACCTTAGTGTTGATTGAATGAGGTTCGGGTGATAGGGGATCACACTAGGGCGTTATTACCTATGAATGTTGGGTCGAGTGCACGATAAATAAATGAAAGATGAAGGAACATTGGAGAATTTTTTTTCGTGGTTCTAGCTTTGATTCAATACAAATTCTTACTGGTTACTCCACGGTCAGATTTTAACTCAACGACTATTCTTTCTTTCCCTTTAATTTACAATACTAAGTGGATTTTGCCACTGCAAACTCCCACCTCAAAATGTGTGCCTGTCCTTGAAACTCCAAATTCTCACAGCTTCGGTGTTCAAATCATAAAATGGAACTTGTCGTCAATGCATCCGGTTTGGGAAAAAATAGTGGGTTACCGATTTTCCCATATATTATAGTGTGTAATATATTTTATAAAATTTTTTCCCTATTTTTTGAGATTTTTTATAATTTATTATAAGTTAGTTGTTATTTTTTCTTTGGTCGAATACGAATCATCTTTTATTTACAATATCGGTACCCACCAATTTCTTCTCCACCCCCCTCCCCCAATGTTTTTTATTCCCCGTACAATCGCTTCCCTCTTTCTCCATCACCAACACTACCTCCCATCGTCGCACCACTGCTGATCGACGCTGCAGGTCACCGTCAAAATATTGCCGACCATTTTCCCTCCCGTCCGGCTGTCTCCCAGCCTCACGTGGCAATAGTGGTGGGGTGGGCTATAGCTGCGCGGCCAGATCTGCCCACGCCGAAGTCGGATCTGGTAGTGCGTCCGCCTCTCGCCCTGCTCGACCCCGCCGCCATCGCCTCCCTCCGCTCGTCGTAGTCTCCCCTGCCTCTCCTTGGCCACCCCTGCCCGGCCTCGGCCACCCTCACCCCGCCACGCCGAGATATGGCCACTAACAGGCCAATCCGGCTGCACGGCTGCCGAACGCCGGATCAGGCCACACAGACACTACCCACCCGCCCTACCAGCTGCCGGATCTGGCCGCCCGCCCCACCCCCACCCCACCCCGCCACCACGGCTACCTGCCGTAGTCACCCCCACCGCCCCCCGCCTTGGCCACCCCCACTCCGCCTCAGCCACGCCTCGATCTGGCCGCGAGCGGCCTTGTCTAGCTGCCCACTGGCCAAATTAGGCCGCGGGGCAAGATCTGTTCATGCCGCTCCGCCCGCTGCCCGTCCACCCCATCTTACTACCCACCGCAGTCGCTCCACCCCCCGACACAGTCGCCCCCATCCCACCGGTAACAGTTGCCGGAAAATCACCAGAATTGTAAGTAGGGAGATTATTTTGTTGATAAATTATTTTTTAAAATTTTAATCTTTATAAATGTATATATTTTTTATTTTTAAGTTTATATACCTTGTTGTTTTGAGTCCAGACAATTTTGATTTTGCATGAACAAGTTTCGAGCTCCCAATTGAGCAGGTTTTGAGCTCCCAATCGTGGTCGTTTCGAGCTCTCAATCGAGCTGATTTTGAGCTCCTAATCAAACTAGTTATAAGCGAGCAAACGAGCCAATTTCGAGTGAGCTCTTGAAATTTAAAAGTATAAGTGTATTCAAAGTCGAGTTGAGCTTGAACATATGAGTAATATTCGAGTCAATTTCGATCATATACGTTCAATACTCGTTCGATCTCGACTCGAGTTCGAACGAGCTTCGAGCTATTTGAATCGAGTTCGAGCACATGTCGAACTTCGTTTGCTCGCTCATTTAGTAACCCTACTTGAACGGCAGGGCTTTGCAACTGTGCATGACAGTTGGGTGTGACCTCAGACTTGATGGACTTCCAATAGGATAAGCTCGTGGGCTGGGAAGCTGGATCTCAATGCGGACATGACAGACAATAAGTGGATCCAAGGGCCCACCTATCCTTCCCCACCCTTTTATTCTTCACGCCGCCACTGATGCATGGGCTCCTTCTATGGCAATGAGCTCAGTGTGATAGACCTCGGTTATGGTTCGACTGGGACGTGGCTGGAGCTTTATCTATTATTGTTATCTATTTATATTTTATTCTTTTGAGGGGTAGATATCAATAGTAGATTATTTATTTTTTAGTAATAAATTTTTTTTTGTATATTTAGTCAAAATTAATATCAAGATACTTAGATTTTTTCAAGTGATGTGGTTGATTATTTTGAATCAGTCATGTTGATTATTTTCTTAACTTTTATTCATGAATGAGAGTAATTGGTTGAATTAAATTTCATTGAATAAATAATTAGATAAAGATTAAGTTATGGTGAACAAGTTAAACACAAAGTTTATATCGCCTATAGAATGTTTGCCAGATTTTCAATTTATTCAAGAAGTTAAATATTTATTTCACACCTTCAAAAGGAGTTAAGTGAAGTCAATCATGTTTGTGTAGCCAAAGATTTTAATTGGACTCTTAAGTCTATTTTGATCAATGGTGATGGACAAATTCATTCATGTCTACTTGTTTAGGATCAGGATAGGAGGCTAGGGGTAGTTTAGGATTTAAGAATTAGTCGGAGAATGTTTACGATAAGTAGGAATGCTGGGAAGTACATAAAGCATACAAGGAGGCTGATCTCACCTATTTTCAACCATGGCTACCCTCTCTCTCTTGCTTGGCATCTCTCTCCCTTCCCTCTCTCTTCATGTTTTCTTCCTTGGTGGGGAACATGTGGAGTTGATTGTGGTGTAAGGATTTAGGCAAACACCAAAAAAGGGTTAGTAATTATAACTAAAACAAGTAATTTGCACAGATTTATGCATCATTTTTATGATTCATGTTATTCCATGTATTTTCCATAAGTGTCTGTATGTTTCTTACAAGTTTTATGTTTTTACATGGTAGTACCATCCATGAAATTGATATATAATATGTTAAACTATGTTTAAACATGTTGTCAAGAAGTTTTCCAAGTAATTACAATGATCAAATAATGATCTAGGATGATTAAACAAGATATAGTATGTTTGGTAATAGTTTACTTTTAATAAACATGTCTTTCTAAAAAATAATATCATGAAAAAGTAGGTTAGTTCATAGTAGATTAAAAACTTGTTATAACCAATGATATAATATTTTGAGAATGTTAAAATCTTGTTTTTGTTTGATGAAAATCAAACTTAAAACAAAAAGGATAAAGAATTTTGTGTTGCAAAACCTCGTGCCAACGTCTCAACACTAGTTAGCAACACCATAGCGCAAAGTACAAGAACAAGAAAGGAATGCGGCGCAGCGCCGCGACACTCAAAGCCGGGCACTTGGTGCCGTGACCTTCATAAAAATGAAATTAAGCGTGATGAGCACCACGACACTGGCCTTCCTAATTATATGAGCCACAACACTCACTTAACCTTAAAATAAGAAGCGAGGCCTAACATTGCAACACTCAAAGCCGGGCCAGTAGGCACCACGACACTTGTGGCCATTTCTTGGTTTTATTCATGCTAATGCTTAATGATTGTTGTGTTTATGAATAGTTAATCAATATATGATGATTGTATGATGTTCTATGATTGTTAATAGTACTATAAGCATATAGTAAAATATCATTAACATGTTCATATCATGACATATCATGTAGACATATAAGCTAGTATGGGTTGTGAAATAATTATATTATCGATCAAACTAGGACAGTTGCAGCTAAGCATCCAAGAGCTCGGAGTTGCAACTAGATCAGGTATGTATTTATTCATTATTTGGGGTTATTTATGAACCTTTGTTTGCCAATATTTAGATGGATTAATCGTGATTATATTGTGTTTTCTAAATTATTATTGTATTATAGTCATCAGTTATCATGTTATCAAGATATCAAGATATAAGTATCAAGTTCAACTTATAGTTTTCAAGTGTTAAGTCGAAGTGCAAGGCTTAGACCTAACAACATGTTTTTACATAGTTTTATTTAAATTCACGATGCTTTAGTAGATGTACTACACCATAGACTTTGATGCATCTCCTTTAAGCAAGGACCAAAGTCCATGTTTCATAGCTACAATCTTGACGATGCTAGTGATCATAAGTGGTTTTTATTCAAGTTATCACGTGGGTTTTATAGGGGCTACCACATCTCCCAATATTGAGTTAAGATGCAATAACTCACAGGAGGTATTTATGTGCCAAAGTATCAAGAGTTGAGGCTATCCTAGAGCCAAAATTAACATATAGTTTTTGTTTTTTCATGGGTTTTCATGTTTTATTGATGGCACTCATGTTCTGTATTGATCTCAGTATGCTTGGTATTCAATTAAGCTAACTTACTAGGGTTTACGTGTAGGTCACATGGCTAATTAATTTAGTATGTTTCCATATTATGTGATAATTATATTAATCTACTAGGGCTTATCAGTGTGAGATCGTTCAACTTAGTCTCATATCTAATATCTACTGGGGTAAGATCTTATTTATAAGTAGCAATGGACTATAGATCTTAAAATTGGTTAATCACTTTTGAAGAGATGACTTAGGTTCTTTAGTCTTCACTTTGGGTTGATTCCTTATATTTGATATCGGAACAACTTGGTTTCATATTAGATGTTAGGTTGGCCTTAGGGCGTTGGTTGGGATATTGGTCATGGGCTAAAGAGGTCACCTAGGCTAGGGCTAGCAATGGGCTAAGTGTAAGAATTTCGAGATCAAAATTTCCTAAGGTGGGTGAATTGGGAGATGCTTGTTTGGGCGCAGGATTTTTGCCCCCACGATTAGTCTTTGCTTCGAGTTAGAGGGTTCAGTAGGATCGAAAGTGCCCTCGTTGTGCCAAGAAATCATGTGAGTTAAATAAATAAAAATAAAATGCCACAAACAAGGAATAAATACCCAAGATTTGTATGTGGTTCCTTACTGTTCAACTCAAATCTCTAAGTTAGTCCACAATCTTGATGACAACAAATTCATTTCCCCTTTTATTTTACACTTTATAAAAAATAATGAATTTTATTGCCTTTAAATAAATTTGCCTTTAAGATCTTCGACTCCAATACCCTGGTTCATCCCTTTTTTGTCTTCAAATATTCAAAATAATATCACGACTGTGTTGAGAGCATCCAAAAATGGTAGGGTGGCAAGTTTCGTCTCAATCTGAAGTTTGGAAGGCTTTCAAAAATTTTTTTGAATGATAATTGATGGAACTAGATTAGTTATGGTTGGTTTTAGAGGAAGATGAATGTTGAACTAAAATGGGCAGCCTTTGCAGGCTTCTACATATTTTTGGGTGTGCTAGGCTGTAGGCCGTGCACAATGCACCGGCTCAAATTTGGTAGCAAACAAGCATACGAACGTGGTTGCTGGTCCGGGTCTGGTCATGATCATGATCAATCACAGGGCAGTGGAGCTAGTCGCAGATCTAGGAGGCTTCTGGACGTGGAAGACTGTAAACGGATCCGATCCTTTTTGGTAGTACAACAGTAGCATTAGGGGCTCTGGCGGTAGCTCTTCTAGTGATGGCAGAGAGGGGAGACCACCTAGATCGGTAGATAACAAATGGATGAGTGGTTAGGCAGTGGTCTGATGATTGTCGGCGGTGGCGGTGGCTATAGCACAAGAAAGTTTGGGTGAGTTGATCTCAACTGGGGCTTTATCACCTTTTGTAGGCCAGTGTGGTGACTTCCTACGGCGGGACATGATCTGGGGTTGTACCCTGAGATGATGATGATCGATTAGAGTCAGTAGCTTGTCCTGTAGTGGAGGTGACTTGCCAGACGGAGTCTGAGAAGTTGGTCGTATGCTGCTATTTCAATGCTCTGGTGACGGTCTTCCAGATGATTTTTTGACGACTATGGGCTTCCTCAGCAGAAACTCTCAGTTTGGGTCCATTGTCAGTGTTGAGGAGAGCCAGTGGAACTGTCAGTATGGCCGGAGATGACTTGGGCTCGCTGGACGAAGGGACCAAAGTTGGTCACTTTTTTGTGTTGCTACTCCACCAGGATTTTTCTGGGCTATTTTGGGGCGCTGGAGGGCTTCTCCAGTAGGGTGGCAAAACACGGATTGATGGAGGGATTTTAGGCAACAATCTTGGAATCTGGACTTGGTCTGTAATGGTGCTGGTTGGCAACGTGCATGCTCCAACTTCAGCCTCTTTCACTTGTTTCCTGCTTTGATCGAGTGCTTCACGATGGGATTCCAGCAACGTCGGGCTTCCTCGGCGACAGATCTCAGCTGGGTTGTATCAAGGGTACTGAAAACTCTCTTGTCCTCTTTTTCTTTTTATCTCCTCCCCATGGTGGAGCTGTTATGACCAATTCACCGAAGGTAGGAGAAAGAGGTGGGCATGGGTTACCAGACTTGTACACGAGGGAACATGTTCATATCTGTGCCTGTTCAATCCCCCAACTTAGTTATACATCTAATAACTATTGGGGCAAAATCTTGTTTATAAATGCGAATGGGTTATAGATCTTCAACTTTGTCAACCACCTTTGAAAAGATGACTTAGGCTCATTACATTGCACTTTGGGTCGGGTTATTATAACCAGTAAGTCACACGAGTAGCATTAATTAGTCTGACCAAATTTATCTCTTATCAAGTAATATGTCATGCTACAGTCTATCAAGTCTTATGCAATGTTCAGATATTTATTTATCATATTATTTACAAGTATATGTACAATGTATTTAGTTATTTTATGTTATATTCATGTTCAGTTATGTCCAAGTATGATTTATGTTTTACATGGTTTTTCACCATGTTTATATAGTCACAGATTAGTCTTATTTTTTGTAATTATTGTTTACTACATATATAACTAGTGTACTCTATTATTAGTAATAAGTAGACAAGTTTGCTTGTGTGCAGGTATTTAGAGGATTTGGAGCTACGGGATGGAGCAACTCAACTTATTAGGATTTTATTTTATTTGTTTATTATCATAACTATTTAGTGGACCTTCTTGCTAAGATGGTACTTGGACAATTAAATTTTATTTGGATATATGGACATATGTAGTGGATATTCATGGTGATATAATGAAAATAATCGTAATTGATTTATTTTTGCACAATTATAGGCTTACTTCATTAAGCATGATTAGTTAAGTATGATCATGAAATCAATGTAATGACCACAGATTATGAAGTATCATGTGTAAATTAGGGTTGTTCTTGTGATTTTCTCCTTGGAATGCAGCAAGGCTTCTCCCCTCTTCTTCCGCTCAATCTGCTCCTCTGGCTTTCGTTTGCACTGGACAGCAGCAAGGTCATCTGCAGCACTTTGGCAAGCTACAACACATGGATTCCTTGGCTAAATGAGTACTTTGTCATGGCAATCTCTTTCTTTGGCTGTGCTTCATGGTGATTAGGCAAGACAACAAAGTGGTAGCACCCAAATGCTCAGCAAAGCAAGGTTTTGTCAACGACAAGATCCAATCGTACTTCACCGTGACAAGATGATCAGCAAGTAGAAGAACAGCAGTTCTTTTCTGCAGGACTTCACAAAGCAGGGACTTGTAGGGATCCTCCCCTCGGCAAGCTCTGCAATAGCACCGGTGGTAGAGCTTTGGGATTCCTTGGGTTGGTGTGATGGTCTCCACAACAAGATAATGGCAAATGGACAGACCTATTCTTTAGAAAAGTGGCAAGCACAACTAGAGGCTCCTTCCTTAAGCAAGGTGGTAGTAGGCAAGGCTATCGGGGAGAAGATAGATGGGAAGTACATAGATTGAAAATGATTGATAAAAAATAAAATCTCACCAAATAGAAAGGGGATGATTAAAGAGTCTTTCCGTTTCCGTTTTCTTTTTTTTTTTTCACTTTCCTAATACTCTCTAAAAGTTGGCTCTCAGTTACAAGATATAGAAAAGGTAGGTTTAGTGCATAAGTACCCTTCAAGTTCATAATTATTACATCATATATCATAAGCCCAATAAATTACAAATTACATCACTTTCTAACACCCCTCTTAATTTGCAATTTTCATCATCTTTCTAAAAAATTCAAACTTGTCTTCAGTGAGAGCCTTTGCAAACCCATCAGCCATTTGTTCTTTAGTGTTGATAAACATTAACTCAATTTCCCCTTCTATGATAAGATCTCTAATACAGTTATGTCTCAACTCAATATGCTTCGACTTAGCTTGAAATATAGGATTTTTGCTCATAGCAATAGCGGACATGTTATCAAAAAACATTGCAGTTGCTCCATCTTGTTCACACAAAAAATCTTTGAGAATTTTTCTAAGTGAAATGGCTTCAAACACCGCACTTGTGATGAAAATATATTTAGCTTAACATGAACATAATGCAACCGTCTTTTGCTTCTTAGAAGACCATGATATAACCTTGCTAAAAACATATCCCAATGTGCTCTATCTATCATCTTGGAAGCCGGCCCAATCGCTATCCGAATATCCACTCAACTTATCCTCATTCTCAACTTCATACTTCACAATTCTTTGTTCCTTTTACATATTTCAAAATTCTCATAGCGGCCATCAAATGAGTTTTGCTATGCTTGTTCATATACCTTGAATTTACACTAACCGCGTACACAATATCCAGTCTAGTATTTGTGAGATAAATAAAAAATCCAACCAAACTTCGATACATTTGCTCATTGGTCAATTCATCACTATCATCACTTTTCAATTTCTCATTCATTCCTATCAGTGTAGACATAGGCTTACAACTGTACATTTTAAATCTTTTTAACAAATCATTAACATAGTTTTCTTAAGAAGTAAATATCATACCTTCCTTTTGTTTCACTTGAATGCCAAAAAAATATCTCATAAGTTCCAAATCACACATCTCATATTCATTTCATCATAGTATTTTTTAAATCAATCAATATCTTATTAGAATTGCTAGCATATATCAAATCATCAACATATAAGCAACACATGAGAAAGTTATCACATTCTTTTTTCACATAGAGTGCGAGCACTTGAATTTCTATTGAATTCATTCCTCTTCAAGTAATTATCAATCTTGTTATTTCATGTTCTACGTGTTTGTTTAAGGCCAAATAGAGCTTTCTTCAATTTGTACACCTTATCTTATTGCCCTTCAATCTTATATCCTTGAGGTTACTTTACATACACCTCTTCTTCTAACTCACCATTCAAAAAAGTCAATTACACATCAAGTTGATACACTTGTAGTCTCAATTGAGTTGCAATTGCTAATATTGTTCTTATTGTTTTCATCCTTACAACCGGTGCAAATATTTCATTGAAGTCAATCCCATGTTGTTGGGAGTATTGTTTTGCAACCAATCTTGCCTTGTGCTTTTGAATTGAACCATCTTCATTATACTTTGTTTTGTACACCCATTTCAAACCAATCACATCTTTATCTTTTGGTTTTTCAACAAGTTGTCATGTTTGATTCTTCTCAATCATCTTCATTTCTTCATCCATAGGTTGTATCCATTATTTGTGTTTTATAGTTTCATAAACATATTGAGGCTCAAATGGAAGAAAAACAACATTAGATTCTATGATTTCTTGTAAAGAATGCGTCCTTCTCGGAGGAAAATGTTTATCATTGTCATCCGGCCCTACTTGCCATTCTCTTTGTTGTGTATTATTATGCGGTGGTGAGTAAGATGAACTTGGTATATCTTCTTCAATAGCTTCATTGATAGGTAATATTTCACCTTTTGATTGTTCATCTACTTCCACACATGGTCTCTTCAAATGAGCTTCACTATCACAGACTTTCCATGTCTCGTTCTCAGCAAAAATCAAATCTCTTGAACTAACCAAATTATTGGTTTTGAAATTTAATAGTGTATGGCCTATATATTCTTCACAATATCTAATAAAAAGACATTTCTCACTTTTTTCATCATATTTCCTTCTCTTTTATAATGGAATGTGAGCATATGTAATGTATCAAAAAATTCTCAAAGTACTTACTTTAGGTTTTCTCATGTTCTAAGTTTCAAACAAGGCCTTATTTTCAGCCGCGTTGGTTAGACATCTATTGAGAAAGTAGACTGAAGTATTTATAGCCTTCGTCCAAAATTTATATGGGAGGTTCTTGTGTGCCAACATGTGTCTAGCTATTTTAACAACTATTCTATTTCTCCTTTCTACTACACCATTTTGTTGAGATGTGTAACTCATAGTAAACTCCCTTCTTATGTCATTGTACTTGCAAAAATTTCAAAACTCCTTTGAATTGAATTCTTCACCTCTGTCGGTCCTCAAAGCTTTCAAGTAAAGTCCATTTTGTTTTTCAACCATTGTTTTAAATTCAACAAACTTTGGAAAATGCTTGCATTTTTTCATGGAAGAAGTAAACCCACATGATTCTTGTAAAATCATCAACAAGTCGAAAAAATACCTTGCACCTCTAATTGATTGAGTAGTTGTTGGATCACATAAATTGGTATCCACTAACTCAAGTGGGGCTCTTGGCCTCGATAATGACTCCGAAAATGTCAACCTATGTTATTTTCCATACACACATCCTTCACAAAGCTTGTGGTCTTGATCAATTTGTGGTAAGCTAAGTACCATGTTATTGTATTTTAACAATGCAAGATTTCTAAAATTCAAGTGACCATTCCTCAAGTGCCAAAGAAGAGATATATCTTCACAAGTAGTCTTCAACACCTAATTCTCACAAGAAGCAATTTTCAATTAAAAACTTTACTACTATTCATCTCCACTTTGGGAACTACTTGATTGTTGCCTTTGTCAAGAATTTTACACTCTTCGTTGTCAAAAATCACCTTGTATCCTTTTTGAAGCAATTGTTTCAACACTTAATAAAATTGTAGCCAAATCGGGTACATAATACACATAATGAATAAATTTGGTAGTTCCTTGCTTTCTTTACACCGAAATCACACCTTTGCCAACAATTGCTCTTGCTTTGCTATCTCTAAACATCATACTAGATGAGAAATTATAATCAAATTTCACAAAGTTCTTTTTATTTCCGGTCATGTGATTGCTACATCTATTATTTATATACCAAACATTATTATGTTCCTCTTGAGTAGACATGCAAGAATAACATGCTTCACCTCTTTGTCATTTTTCACAATATGGTGGGCTTGCTTCTCTTCCTTTTCAACATAGCCTTAATATTTTGGCTTGTACCTACAATCTTATGGATCATGTGCATTGTGTGGACATGTCTCACATCTATGATAGCAATCCTTGGCAATATAATTAGTCCTATTGCAAATATAGCATTCTCTTCTCCTACTTTGATTTTGGCCTCTTCCATAGCCTTGTCCTCTACTATCATTATAATTTTTTTTCTACCTTTATAATTTTCTCCATCACCATTATAATTACATTTTTTTGTCCTCTACTTCTACCATCATGAAACTTATTTGAAGACTCACCTTTCTCGTATCTTTTTGTATTTCTCATGTTCAACTTTGATTAAAAAGCTTGTTCTAGACTTATAGTAGGCATTATCCTATTTATCTATTACTCATGCACATCAAGAGAGCTCATCACTAATAGATAATTTGAATAAATCATTAGACTCCTCAATAATTGCAACATGTTCAAATTTAGATGACATGCTTTTCAACATTTTTTTCACAACTCTCTTATGTGAAATATCATCACCGTATTCTCTAATTTTATTCACAATGGTAATAACTCTTAAAGATAAATCTTTCACATTTTTAGTTTCCTTCATACTTATATTATTAAAATCAGCCCATAAATTTTGAAGTTTTGCCAAAATTACCCTATTATTGTCGTTGAATTTATTCCTCAAAATTTCCTAAGCATCCATGGATTCTGTTGCTCTCATAATCCTTGGAAAAGTAGTTTTACTTAGGAAGAGTGTAAAACCCGTGATTCGAGTCACCGGTTTATAGTTGTTAGCCGATCAGTTCACCTATCGGACTGAGTTGAGTATGTTTCTGAACACGTGTACTGAGCCGATGCCGGTCACGTGTATGAGCTGTGAGGGTCGTGTGTAACCGAGTATGTGATGATAACGTCATGAATAAGCAGAGAATGAGTTATTAGAATATATAAGAGTATACAGTTGATTTTAGATTTCTTCATTTTATAATCGGAGAAATAGTTTTAGACCGTTTACCGCGTTAAGACGCGTTATGGAGCAGTTTAGGTGGGTTAATAGCTGTAGAGCATTCCATTTGGATGTTGTGTTATTTTAGGGAATTTTTACCGATTTGTTCTAGATTTTTATAGAATTATTTCGATTTAGATACTATTTTGACTTGAGTTGGAGACGAATCAAGTAATATTTACGAGTTTGTCATCCAACCCAATTTCTTTACCCAACGCCACCTTCTCCTCCATCACACAACCCTAGCCGCCCTTTAAGTGGCCGCCACCGCTGCTGCTGGCGTCGCTCGGCCACCGACCGACGCCGCCCAGCCCTGCCGCACTGTCGCTTTGCCACCCCGACCGACTCCGGCCGCTGTACGCCACCCCGTCGCCAGGGATCGCCGCGCCTACGAGCGTTCACGTTGCCGATTCCGGTGCCAGTGACCGTCATCGCCGCTGTCCAGTGGTCGCCTCGGTGTCACCCACCACCCACCTACCTTCCCCAACCAGAGTGCCGCAGATGATCCCCTGCTTCCCGCGGCCGTCGCCTGTTTCTGGCATTTTTGACAAGTTGTCGCCTTTGTCGGGCACGTTGACACCACAGACACGTCGGGCTCGTCGAGACGGTTCCGATGATACCCTATACGGCCCCAATCTGACCAGTAGACACCACTGGCGATTGTCGCGTGAAAACCGCCAGAGAGTGGCCGGAAAACCATGGAAATCCACCGGAAAACTACCAGAACCCGCCGAAAAACCGGAATTGTTGGAATTCGCTGGAATTCACCGGACCTTCCGCCGAGTTCACTCAGTCGAAACCGATCGAACTTTGGATGCTGTCGAGCTCCGAATTCGAAGTTCTAGATGCACGCATGCCGAAACCCTAGCCATCGCCGATTGTTGACGATGAGAGGTATAATTACCTCTAATCTGATTATCTTAAGTTAGTGAGTGTTAGCACAACATGCTAGGATTTGCTAAATGGTGTGATTAAGG
>JAVDBV010017141.1:0-28065 GCA_032619315.1 Piper longum
TCATCTCCCCCTCACCACATGCGGAGGAAACATGTCTTGGTGAGGTTCCAGATGACACCGATTCGGGCCAATTTTGGACCGGCCGATAAATCGAGAGACACAAATTCGGACCGGCAGACAAATTGTGTGGCTAATTGAGGCAACACCAACACCAAAACCAACCTTGGCTTTGATACCACTTGTTGGGCCCTTCGGGCCCCAAAAGTGACTTGCAACAGGTTCATGGGCCTCTCTTAATCCATATGCTAGCTTAAGAATTAAGGCTTTCCCATTAACTTATATACAAGTCACCGGTTGCCTCTAAATGGGATGTGGGATTAACCCAAGGCGCTGAGTCTTCCAAACACAATGAAGACGGCAACATATGCGTATGCCAATCCGTTCACACACAAATGGTGACTCCATTAGGGACCACTACAAAGGTTGCAATGTTGTTGAAGCTATGGAATTTTCCTTATCAACAAGGCCGAAGAAAAACCCCTTCTACCAGTAGCCAGCCGAAGTGAACAAACATGACGACCCTGTCGGGTACATGCACAAGTAAACAAATTAACGTAAGCTTTTTAGCACCATTTTACAAATTCCAATGCAACGTCAACACTACATCCGCATCCCTACTCTACGCCATCAGCCCTGTCCGCTTCTACCCTTTATGGCCAACCTTACTATTCCATGATGCTATATGTACATATCCAATATCATGTCCACCCACCTTGGGATGGATATGGGTGCCATGGACTTCCACCATGCCCACTTCCTCGCCCAATGTCATGGCCAGGATATGAGACTAACCTTTTCTCCATCTTGCTACCCTCCAACACCAATGTTTCATCCACAGGCATTGCCACCGGTTAAAAGCTCATCATCGTCACTAGCATTTCAGAAGAGAGATTTGAGAAGATTATGCCAAGATCAAGGCTCTAGAAGAGAAAATAGAAGAAAATTAAGTGAAGAAAGTAGCACAGCACCGAGTATCTCCAACTCTAACCTCGGGTAGCGGAAAGATTCTTTCTTGCAGCCAAGCCTGTGCTTGCATTAGAGTCTTGACCTGTCTTGGTTGTGGAACAAAGACCAATTGCTCAAAATTCACATGAGTCACAAATTATTGTCGTCAAACAATCAGTGCCCACAAAAGGATCCATTCCCACTAGCAGCAGCATCACATGTTCTCGTTTTCGAGTCATATTTTTTACCAAGCTCAGAGCAAGATGTATTTATCACATTTTACTCTACCGCACTAGCGTCATCAACAACGCGTTGTTCGACACTACAAAGTTGACTACAATACAAGTCGCACAATTTGAGTAATCCATCGCACAATCTTCAAGCATCATCTCAAGCTTTTTTACTCAATTCTTTTGCTACATAATCACAAGGTCAATTTCACTTGGCCTAAAGTGTAATATAATAAATTAAATTATTTTTTCAAAAGTGATTAATTAAGATAAAAAATTATAATTTATTCTTATTTATAAACTAGATCTTATCTCATTAAATATTAAATATATGACTAAATTGGAAGATCTCATAATCCACCTACATTATATTCAACTTTGGGCTACGTCATTATAGGTTCCTGGATTATCTCCCTGATGATGACAACAAGTTAGAGTCAAGGTTTGATGCATAGGTATTAGTTGATGTAAAAGCCCCCGCAAGCTATGATTTCCTAAACATTGATGAACCTATGATTGAAATTGAGAGTCCCTACCTTCATCTTTCTTTAAATACATTGCATAGTTGTTGGGGGCTTTATCACATGAAACTCCATTATGCTTGCAATAGGTTTTATTGATCCGCTAAGGTTCCAACTTGCTCTGCCATAGGAACCTCGCACTAACCGCTTTTCCCTCCCAACTAAAAGCTCAATCCTTGCATTCTTCAATATTGATGCTATTCCTGCTCCAACACTAAGATTTCGCTTCTACCCAGACTGGTCATTTTCTCTTTTGATTTTGTTTATCTTATAACAAAAAACTAAAAAAAAAAGAAAAAAGAAAAAAAAAGACAAAATAAAAAAAAAGTTTTATCTAACACACTTTCTTTGCCATGATTGTAGAAAATTAGAATTTGCCGATTATCCTTGGCACAAGGCATGCAAAAAATCGGTGAGGAGACCAATATTTGAATCCGTGTTTTCCAATCCTAGACGAAACCCTATTTTCGGTACTGAGCCCATTTCATAACCCTAAAACCCTAATGCAAAGCCCAAGTCCTAACAAGCCCATTGAAGTGCATAATGAGTGGGCCCACAAATAAAGTGCATAATTTGAATGGGGCCCACGTTAACGGGGTGAAAAAAAGAGGTGAATGATGAAATTTGGTGGCATCCTTGGAAAAAAAAAGGGGTGAAAGATGGAGTTTGGAATCATTAAGTGGCAAATGAGTTGGAGTGGGAGCCGTATGATGTGATGAATGAGTTGGTTGGGACCCACATACTCAAAAATTTAGATAAAAATTAAGGGTGAATAGTTCCCATTCCATTCTATAAACACACACTCCCATTTCTCTTCAAAGGGCTAGAAAGGCAAAAAAAAAAAGCGCAAGAAAAAAAACTGGTTCCCTCGTTTCTATTTTTTTCCTTCTTGTCGGTGAAGCTCCGGCAACTGGCGATGCTCTTGGCCAGTCAAACACCGCCCCCATCTTCCCGAGATTGACACCTCAAGGAACTCATGATTTCAACAGCAAGGGTGCTTCGGTGCAAACCCCCTCTTTGGCACTTCAACCAGCGCTTCCGACACTAGAAATAATCTAGAAAAACCAAGGGTGTGACCCTCTCCCCCGGTGCCACACGAATCTTTCGAACACCGCAAAGGTGATGACGTGCACGCAAGCCAATTTGTGCACAAACATAATAATCTTACTTAGTTTTGTTTAAAATAAAAGACTTTACATGGATAAAATCATGTTATAACTAAAATCATCAAAACAAAATTATTTTTCCAAGAAAGATTAGAACTAGAAATTAACTAGTGCAAACCTCAAATCCCCCTGCCATTAAGAGGGATGCAAGAAAATTGCATGAGATTTGTTTAGAGCCTTTCTTTGCTTTTCATTGAATTTAAACAAGTTAGTGCATGGCTGATTCTAAAAGGGTGCCTTCTAAAGAGTATAAGTTAGACGAGTTTTCGGTTAGATATGTTTTAACAAATCACTCATTGTGTTGAAAACGTGAATGAAGGGTTCTGTGTTTCCTTTGAGAAGATTGCTGTAAAATATAATGGGTGTTTATCCATACGCAGGATCTTTTTCCTCTCCTGATAGAAGGATTTCTTCTTTTTTCAGGCACATGAATTGTTGTGTATGGAAATGAGTCTTATTTTGGCGGAGGCATCCAGCACTCTCCTGTCGCTGCCACACCATATGATAAACCACTGCGAGTTGTAGACTTGGGTGTGACTCATATACCAAAGGAAGGTTTCGAGGAGTATTTAGTGGAAATTAGTCCTCGATACACCGCTGAGATTCATAATTTATTCAGGCATAACTGCAACAATTTCAGCAATGAAGTTTCCAACTTTTTAGTGGGCACAACTATTCCAGACTACATTATCCATCTTCCAAAGCTAGTCATGAATAGTCCTATGTGGCCAATGATAAGTATGCCTTCTTCCTGTGTTATCTTGCTCTTGATATTGTTTGATTACATTTATCCACCACTTTGATATTAAACTTTTGTTGTAATGCCTATGGTTCAGCAGTTGGAAACTACTTTGAGGGTTGGAGCAGTACTTCAGGCTCCTCAGTTCAGGCCAAATTCCTCTCCTGCGCAGAGTTCTCCACCCAAGGCGAGTGTTATTGCCAGTACAACTAGTGCCCCCAATTAGTCAACAAGAGATGCTTCTGCTGCCAAAGCGCTTGCTAGGCCGCTAGACGCAAAGGAGGAAGCTGCCACTAGTGATACGAGCCCAGAGACTGCTAAAATTACCACCAAGTCTAGTTTGACGAAGAAGATGACAATCAATGAAGTTTCGAAAGATCCCTTACAAGAAGCTGGTGGCAAAGTGCAAGAAGAAATATGCCGTAAATTTCCGGCAATCATGGCAACTGGGACACTGCGAGCAAGCGAGGCCGCGGCGCTTGCACCTAGAAGAGTCATGGAAAGGCACGGGCGCTTGAACATTGCAACTCCCCAGAGTTGATATTTTTGTTCTCTTTCGCTATCTTTTTACACGAGATACCGTATTGAAATGGGTGATTTCTTCAAGTATCTGTGATGCTAACTTAGAACGCAATGTATTGTCATTTGAGTAAGCTGCTTTCCCAGTGAATAGATGCAGCTTTATTGACGTCTTCATTACAAATTGGATTGTGATTGCATAAATGTTGACTTCATATTTTGATTCAGATAAGCGTATGATTCTTCGCATGTCTAGGTATAATGTCATGTTCCATGAATTACATTTTTTAGTGAATTGTCATTTAAACTACGGATGAAAGATGTGAGATTACTTACACACATTGAGGCAGGGAACTCCTTAATTTTAGATGAACGAGAAGATAGGGTGATACTCGGATACGCCACTGAATGCTAAACTACAGATATTGGGTCTTGTGTAATTGTCTTAAGCTTAATCAGAATTTCACCCTATAAAAATGCCAGACTTATAAATAACTGGTAAGTACAATTCTTGCCTTAAAATGAAAGAGTTTTTTCTACCTCCTCGTATAGAAAATGAATCTACCTTTCTTTTAGCCTAGTGCTTGTAACATGTTTGTTGTTTTACTACTCAGCTCTAGTTGTTGTTGGCATTGAAAGTCTTGGAGGAAGCTTGCCTTCCTATTTCTCATGCAGTCAGAAAAACTGGAAGATTACAAAGGGGAAACCATTTTACTCCAAAATTTCTCTTTTCAAGCTGTTTGGGAACAATCACAATTCACAATTCCAATGATGAGAAGAGATTGAGACTGCGGTGAAGGGAAAAGATTTAGCTTTTTGATGAATTTTGGGGAGCTGTTAGAGGAAGCCTCCCGTGCAATAGTGGCCGCCGTTGTCGCCAAGTCCATCTTCGTCTCCTCCCCTGGCCTCTCCCTCGCCCTGGTACGCTCCCACCACCACAACCACCACCTCCGCCTCGAGAACGTCCGGCTCAAGGACGAGCTCGACTGCGTTCCGGAAAGTTCATCGGCCGCCCCTCCCCCCTCCCCGCTGCCGCCGCCACCTTCCCCTCCCTCCCACTCGACTCGCCGCCTATAATGGGGTTGGAGAGGTCGATCGAGCGGCCATGGACGAGCTGCTCAAGCTCGCCCAGATCGACGACCCCCATCCGCTGTCCAATATAGTAATATAGTATGAAATTGGTGACACACACCTGATTTTTTACCAATATACCCTCAAGCACAGCCATGCTGCAGCACAAAAATACATCCTCGTATATGTGTATATATATAAGTCTAGTTTTTCTATAATATGGTAGAGAAAACGTTTTTGGACCATTTTACATCTAGATCGTTAGATTTCGATCTAACGGTCCAGATCTACTCTCTCAACCATACTCACAAGCCCACCCATTTGCCCGCTTGCCTGCGTTCGAACTGCTCAACAGCGGCCACCCGACTAGCCCCCTTGCCCCCACCCGTCACAGTGGCCCCTCTGCCTGCCGCACACTTTGATGACTCGCTCGGCCCAAGCCTCCACGGCCCCCTACTACTGCCCTCCATCGCAGTCCCCTTGCACCCTACCCAAGTCGCCGCGGCCAAGCCGCCCACTGCCCCCTTCGATAGCCTCTCCCAGCCCAAGCCGCCGTGGCCCCCCGACACTGGCCGCGACGGCTTTGGCCAGGCGAGGTCGTCAAAGGGGGTGGTGGGAGGCGGCGGGTGGTGGCGAAGAGGCTGGTCGGGCGGTTTGGACGCGGCAAGGGGGCTGGTAGGGTGGCCGCGGGCGGTTCGGACGTGAGTGGGCTGGCGGGCAAATAGGCGGGATTGGAGTGGGTTGGGAGAGTGTATCTGGGCCATTGGATTGAAATCCAACGGCCCAAATGCAACATGGTGCAGAAAAATCGGACCAATATATATATATATATATATATATATATATATATATATGATCATGATTATTCTTCTTTATATTGGTATTTTTATGATTTAGACATGAGTATCATTTGGCATAATGCAATTTTGTTCTGAATTGATCTTTTATATTGGCTTTTAAGAAGTCTGTCCAGTATGAACAATTGATATTGGCAGGAAGATTTGCTGTTAAAATAGATGAATAATAAAGATAGAGTTGTTTAATGATTGAGGAGAAAAAATAGGGGTTGGTGAGGCGGAGGAAAGAAGTCTTTCAATAAAACCTGTGGACAACAAGATGGTAGGAGATGATGCTAATGCCTACATTAATCTGTCAATTCAATTCTATTTGAATTTGATCCAAACTTGGTGTTCGCTCACATATCAACGTAGTTGAGCAGAATCTCCTCTTAAATGGTTATGCAACTATTAATTTTATGGAAAAATTAGAAGCAGCAACAAGCTTATAATATTTCTGTGTCAGTGATATCTAATGTGAACCTTCGGATTTTAAGAATGATTGAATAATAAGGGTAATTTTTTTCAACTACGAAAAATACATGTGATTTAGATAAATGAATGAACTTGTAAGTTATTGATATTCTTATATACTAATTGTTTGTTGATAGTAAGCACTTTCTTACTTTTATCCTCCTACTTGTGGCAATGTACTCTACTGCAGAAAGATTGGGAGAAAACACAAATTTGCCAACAAAGTAGGTAAGGGATGCATGCTAGCTTTGCAAATAAACAATATCAACCCAACTTCCTATTATACAAGTACTTCCTTTTGGACATGAAAAAAAAAAATCATAGGTCCTTCCAACTATCTTGTGTAAATAAAACGGAAACATTCGTAGAGCATATTATGGGATTTTAATCTATGTGGTTTTGGTATAATGCTGAATTTTAAATCTGGGCCAAGCTACGGGCTGCCTTCAAAGGTCAAAAGTTCAAAATTTAATGCTATCAAGTATTACATTAGATATATTGTATTGTATACCTTAACATTATGGTTTCCAATCAATGTATTATAAAAAGCCCCAACTCTCATTCCACACGTCTAAGTATTGAATAAAGGGAACTATCAGAATCGAATCAACCATTAATGGGACATAAGCTTGGCTAAAAATCCACGGTGTAAAATTTGGCAAAGACAATGCCCTCAGCAACCCCGAAATATTCATAGTTGATTTTCTTTTTTTCTTTCTTTTTTTATATTTTTGCAAGGAAAGTGCCTCCATGCTTCTTAGAACTCTTGTTAGTATCAACTTGCAAGACAGCAGTGGAGTATCAAATTCTCAACTTTCGTGGAAACCATGTCCCTTGAACATTCATGGGTAAGGTGGAAAGAAAGGAAAGAGTGATATTTTTTAATAACGAAATTGATAAACTTAATTATGTTGTGAGTCATTGAAAGTTATAATTAAAATTTTATTTTATCTGAAATAAATGATTAACTAAATTATTAGGATTATCAATGTCATCACTAGAAAATATCATTAGCTTTAATTGTAAGTATCATGTCAAATTAGTTTACCATACACATTTTTTTAGTGGGAAAATATCATTTATAGTCATGTTTCAATATTTTTTATCATACGGACAAAAGTTAAATTTTGTATTTGATATAGCCAGGTCTCTAATTTTTATTTCATATATAATCAATTCATATATTATAAGTATATTTGACTCATGATTTTTTTATATTGACATAAATACCTTTAATTTAAATTCAAATTTTTGTAAATATATTTTTATTACATTCCATGTATGATGAATGATATTTTATTTTTTTAATATTCAAATTAAATTATATTAGATAAAATGAAAGTTTAAATTTTTAATAAAATATGAAAATTTCAAATTCAAGTTTCAAACACACAGAAATTATATATTTTATTTTATATTTTTGAATTTTGAATCTCCAAAATTCAAAAAAAATTCAAAAAATTATTATTTTTTGTTTTTTAGCTCATCAATAATATAATTTTAGAGTCTAGTCATCATTTATTAGCCAATCTTTTTCTTTGAATATATGAAGTTAGTAAAAATTATAACTTTTATCAATTATCTACTTTAGTCCTAATAAAAATGAGATTTTAGAGGTGTTTTCATCATTAAATAAAAAATAAAAAAATTTGGTCATATGATTTTTATAATAGTTTTAAAAATAGTTGTTTGTGATATTTTGAAAGAAAATTTTGAAATCAAGATATTTAAGAGATTTTCCCATTATTTGGTCTAAGTTGAACATCAATCCAAGTATTTGAGCCGAGTTACATATGAATAATGCTGGACGTGCTCCGAAAAATTAGCATGAAATAAATACTTCACAATCATGCGATAATAGTTTAAAATTCAAATAAATAGGTAAATCAATCTCATATAAAGTTATTCGAATTTTTAGATCATGGGATTGTACAACCTCAAAGCAATATTATGAAGGAACGAAGCAAGATGTAGCTCATGCCTCTCATGAAGGCATTGAACATGAGAATCGAAAAAAATGAATGAGAAGCATTAGTGGGATACAGGGAAGG
The DNA here is from genome assembly GCA_032619315.1 of Piper longum. Classification (NCBI taxonomy): domain Eukaryota; kingdom Viridiplantae; phylum Streptophyta; class Magnoliopsida; order Piperales; family Piperaceae; genus Piper; species Piper longum. The sequence goes on from JAVDBV010017141.1 coordinate 8,553, forward strand.
CCATCGTGAGCATATAACCTTTACAACGTGCCCTCTTGTCCTACAAACTTCCATGCTGCTGATCATCTTAGCTACTGTCAATGGGTCTCTCGTTGATTAATCTATTTGATGTGAACATCAACCTTGAGCATCATATACTACACATTCATCAAGCTCTTCACCAACATGTTGCGATCTGAAAAAGGCATCTTCTGCTTGATTCTTCAACCAGTCTTCTGTGAATTATTACTATTCTACATATATACTATTGTTTGTTTGTCTATTAACATGCCATCATCTGAGCTGGATCAACAGTTTAGTTAATTCGTGTTGTGGATCTGTCATCCACACGTCTCCTACTTGGCCTCATGATTTTGCAAGCCAAATTAGGACCTTTCTAGCCGTGCCACAGGGTGGAATTTTCCTGCACATATGACAGGCGACCAACATACGCACCAGCTCGGCCCACCAAACCATGTGATTTATGCACAAGACTGACTTATTCTTATAATACTTACGTTGATAGATTCTTTTGATTAATATAAGGTAAGCCATTTAGTTTGTTTGTTTGGGTATTCATAATATATGAGTAAAATTACCACATCACCTGATGAATTCCAGCAACAATCCTCTCCTAATTTCATTGGCTATTTGAATTATTGCAAGAAGACCATACTTGAAGACATTGATTAGCTTACAAGCATGAAGAATGAATCAATGTTCTTCATTTATTTGATTATTATTTTTTATTAGAAAAAAAATGAAACAAGTGTTCTATATGGAAGGAAGGTTCAGTACCTCCGCATAAAGACCTACCAGCTTTGACTAATTGCTGCTTCTTTAATTCTCTAATTTATTAAAATTTTAGGCAAATTCTAATGGGATTATTCTCAACATCACTTTACGGTCCCACCTCAAATCCCATCAGATGCTGGCTTTAGAAATTGGGGCTCACGCCACTTAATTTGATAGCCTTTGATTGATCAAAACATTCTTTTATAAAAAAAAACAATACTGTGTGAATTAGATTATTGGATGGCATTATATATGAAATTTCATATGGGGTGGGTTCTTATCAATTGTGGTTGTATAACATTCACTCGTTAAATAATCAAAATTTGTATATAGTCTAAACGTCCTTCCAGGAGTTTAACATTTTCATGTTGACAACATTTTTTTTAACTTATGTTGATAACTTCTGAGCTATAGTAATATTCATGATAATCAACATTATTAATCATATTATTAAGTTTGGAAAAAATAACATTATTGAAGATTTTAACTAAATTTTAATACAATCAGCAAAAATGATCTATCCTACGCAAGATCTATAAAACTTTGGTGAATAATGACTAGTTCTTAGAAAATAATAACAAAAATTAGTCTCATATTTAATGTTTTTTGAGATAAGATATAATATACAAGTAAAAATTTATTTACAAATCTTTAATATGATTAACCAATTTTTAAAATAATGGTTTAAACTCATCAATTTTCGCTAGGAACAGGTTGGTAAAAAAGAAAGCTATGTTTTTTATGGAATCTTTTTGTCAAGTTCTTAGAAAATAAGAACCTTATAACCTATAGGGCGGTTCATACCTTATAGTTTTAAAATTAACTCGATTGGTTGCAAGCTTGAATTTGTGGTTGTTAGAATAAAATCTAAATAATTACATGCAAAATTTTATCTTATGTAATTATATTAGATTTTAATGCATGAATTCTTTTTTATTTTAAGAAAGCAATTGTTGTAATGTCTTAAAACTTTTAAAGTAATAATAAATCATTTTTTCTTTAAAAAATTTAGATTGAATATAAAATCAAATTTACTGTCCAATCTCATCCCCCATTAAAATTAACAAATATACATGTTGTATGTACGAGGTTAATGATGAAAAATATTTTGAAATTTTTTATAACATGACTCTGTGAGTTAATTACAAGACCGGTTATTTACGGAGTTTGACTGACAATTTATTAAATCGAGTAAACTCAGAATTTTAAAGTAAAAAGAAAATGGTTAAGAGTTTTAATTTTTTTCAGTATATTTATTTGAAGTTTTTTTTTTTTTGGGGGGGGGGGAAACACAGAAAATGATTGGACGGCCGTTAACGTACGCCGACAGGAATCTAGGTTCCGAGCCTCCGACAGCACCACCACAACGGTGGGCCCCGCCACTCATTCCACTTTCCACCTTTTACTTCCCTTCAAAGCTGCGAAAGGGGTAAAATCGTAAACTCACATCCCCCGGCATTTCCATTTAAGCCGCATTTCAATTCCCTCAACCCCCCTCCGACTTCAACCCGCCTTTCGTAGCCGCCGGAGCGACGACGACGCCGCCTCCGACGATCGGAAAGGGTGCGTGTTCTTCTCCGATCTGCGATCTGATCCCGTTATACTTGTTTTGGTGATTTTTGAGGGTTTTTTGGTGATATTTTTGGTGTAGAATGGATAATGTTTGGGATTTTATTTTTGATTGGGGAGTTGTTGATTTTTCTTGAGGTGGGTGACGTTTTATTTGAAGTGATTGTTGGGTTTTTGGAGTGGATCTGTATGCTTCTTGATGTGTTTTTTAAGTAGTCTTTTTTTTTTGGGTTTTTTTGGTCAGTGATGCCGATCCATTGTAATAAGTAGCCATTGTGTGAGCTTTCGATGCCCGAGGGAAAAAAAATCTGTTTTTAGCTTGTTGAGTAGGTTGTCGTGAGCTCTTGGGAGCTTAAAGTCCCGATCTTGTTGGGTTGGAAATCGGTTCCCTTGTTATTCGATGTGAGGGTTCGTTGATTACTCTGTAGAGAGCAATGTTGCCACTGAAATAACCTTTTTTTTATTTATGAATGTGCTTAGCAGCTGGATTTGATTGTCTCTTTGATAATATTCCCTGCATGAAATGCTTTTTAGTTTGATCTCGTTGATCGTGTTTTAGTCAATCTTAAATTTGCAGTGCTGTTTAGATCTGGGTGTTAGTTGGCATATTTGGTGTCAGGAATTACGTGTCTGATTGCTGTTGCGGTCTGACTTCTCCTTGCCTCTGCAGTTACTACGTGAACCGGTTGATATGCATTTGTTTGGAAAAGGATATTGCATGAAGTTATATCTTTTTTTTTTCAATTGACGGTCAATCTAGTAACATAAAAATCGGGAAATAGTTTTCTTAGAATTGTTGAAAGGAAAGATGTTGGCAGATGTGGTGAGCTGTGCTGGAAGCTTACTCCCTTTTATCAGATTAATGTAGTTCCTCATAGCTGATATCCTATGGGGATTTATGCATGCCGCCATTTGCTGGTCGTGTCTCATTAAGGACTATCTTATTTTCAATTTATGGTCTGCTGAAAACCTCAATAATAATTATAACTTTTTCTAGTTAAGAGTGTTATGTTTCCAGCCAAATCTTAAGTCGTGGATCTATTGTGCCATTTTCTTCTATTTGATGTTTAAATTTTTCACGTAAATTCTAACTTCCATTGATGCATTTTTTTTTTCTATGGGTATGAATTGTTGATTTAATGTTTCCTTGAAAAACGTGTATAATTGTCTTTAAATGAGCTCTTGTGGGCAAATAACTGGATACATTGTGAAGTTTTTTTTTTCTTCATCACTGTTTTAGATATTTGGGGAGGGCATGTTCTGCCTTATTCTTGTCTTTCTTTGTGGATGAAATGACTGGCTTATTTTTTGTAAGGTTCTTCATCTGATTTTATTTCTTTATTTGTTTAATTTAGGTTGTCCATAAATCATGGCTGACACTGAGGAAATTCAGCCCCTTGTTTGTGACAACGGAACTGGAATGGTCAAGGTACCTGTTGGACTATTCTTTTGTTCATTAATGATCACTATTTATTAATTGCTTTTCTTCCTTCCATCGACCAGGCTGGATTTGCTGGAGATGATGCTCCGAGAGCTGTGTTCCCAAGTATTGTTGGACGTCCTCGGCACACGGGTGTTATGGTTGGAATGGGCCAAAAAGATGCATATGTTGGAGATGAAGCTCAGTCGAAGAGAGGTATCCTCACATTGAAATATCCAATTGAGCATGGAATTGTGAGCAACTGGGATGACATGGAGAAGATTTGGCATCATACTTTCTACAATGAGCTTCGAGTTGCTCCAGAAGAGCATCCTGTTCTTTTGACTGAAGCACCTCTTAACCCCAAAGCTAACAGGGAGAAAATGACACAGATCATGTTTGAAACTTTCAACGTTCCAGCTATGTATGTGGCAATTCAAGCTGTTCTCTCTTTGTATGCCAGTGGTCGTACCACAGGTCAGTGAAAAATCCGAGCTTTTTTCTTTTCTAAGCTTTTGTAGGATAATGTTTCTAGACACTGCTACCTGTTTATTGCTTGCTTTCGTTGAAACTTGTTTCTCTGATCTCTTTTGATCTAATGCTATGACTGGATAGAGTGTAATTCTATGTTTGTTCATGTTTTTCTAATTAGACACAATAATAGGATGGATTTGAAGTGTGTCATCGTGTGCCTTTTGTTTTAGCTTTCGTCCACAATTATAAAGCATATTTCATTGAATGTACAGCCTTCAAGGTGTTGTATGAGTTGTACTAGCATCATCAGAGTACTTGGTTTATATGATATTTTATGAAGAACCATTCTTACTGAAAAATTCAACTGAATGTAATCCATAAGGGCTTAAGTGTGGGCAATTCATATTTTAGATAAATAGCCTTGCTAGGTTCATTTTTACGACTATATTTTACCTCTTCCATTGTCATACCCTTTTTTCAACAGTACTCCTTTGCACAGTCTTTTAATTGGGTGATCAGTTACAACTCATTAAATGGTTAAACTGCGTTTTAAGATCCCTATGTTTAGTTTTCACTGATAATTTTTGTTTGATTCTGCTCTTCAGGTATTGTGCTTGATTCTGGTGATGGTGTGAGCCATACAGTTCCAATTTACGAAGGTTATGCACTTCCTCATGCCATCCTGCGTCTTGATCTTGCTGGTCGAGATCTAACTGATGCATTGATGAAAATTTTGACGGAGAGAGGATATATGTTTACCACCACTGCGGAGCGTGAAATTGTCCGTGACATGAAGGAGAAGCTTGCATATGTTGCCCTTGACTATGAGCAAGAGCTTGAGACTGCAAAAAGCAGCTCCTCGATTGAAAAGAGCTATGAGCTTCCTGATGGTCAAGTCATCACCATTGGTGCAGAGAGGTTCCGTTGCCCAGAGGTTCTTTTCCAGCCATCTCTCATTGGAATGGAAGCTGCTGGTATCCATGAAACCACCTACAACTCTATCATGAAATGCGATGTGGATATTAGAAAGGATCTATATGGTAACATTGTGCTCAGTGGTGGTTCGACTATGTTCCCTGGAATTGCTGATAGAATGAGCAAGGAAATCACTGCCCTTGCCCCAAGCAGCATGAAAATCAAAGTGGTGGCTCCACCCGAGAGGAAGTACAGTGTCTGGATTGGTGGTTCTATCTTGGCTTCTCTTAGCACCTTCCAGCAGGTAAATGCTAACACTGTTTATATTGCTCCTGTCAGGTACTATATCTATTGTGGTCATCATTTGTCGAGATCTTACCTGGTTAATATACTAAACCTGAATTCTTTGTAAATGAATGCAGATGTGGATATCCAAGGCCGAGTATGATGAATCTGGCCCATCTATTGTTCACAGGAAGTGCTTCTAGGCTTTTGGTGGTTCTATGCTTGCTTGTGCTTGAGTCAAAATCTCTGGTTGAGGGACGGTCTTGTTTGATGCTATCTTGCTTGAACTTTTTTGGGTCATTATTCTACTTATGTGACTCTACTACTATTATTTCTATTACTATTAATTTACTTGCCAGATATTTGAATCAAGTATGTAGGGTGTGTTGATATTTAAGATTGACATTTCGTTTAATCGGTTACTTGTTTTAGTGTAGTGAGTCATTATTATTATGTTTAGCAAGTCTGGTAGAAATGAAGGTGCCTAGTTAATTTTCAATCTGTGAAGACGTTTAGATGAACAAGGGCAAGCTATGGGCAGATATTTTGTCCATATATATTTGGGTGTGTATCGTTCACTCGGATTACCGTAGTAACGGTGAAATTACGAGAGAATGGTGTTTGGTTCATTTCATTGTTGCTATGTAGTGTGGTAACTTACAATCTTTTCAGAAGTGCATCAATTTTCTGGTGCCCACTTCCTGCTATTGGCTAGTGGGGAATTTGTGAACTTTTTACGCATTATTGGCAGCTTAGTGGCCTTTAGTAGCGGGTTAACGTGTTCAAACTCAGCCAAAGGATCAATATCCTTTCACATTCTGACGGGGTTCTGTTAGTACTGAAATCTAATTGAAATTGGCAAAGATTGAGGGCACTGGTCTCAATTTTGTTGGATTAGAATAAATTAATATCAATCTAAATTTCTCTAAAAAATGGATTGATTTTAATTTTTTTGATTGATTGATAGATAATGAAAACAACTCTTAAATTATTACAAAGAATTACATACCTGTTTACTTATTACATACAAGGAATCATACAAAAAATTATGGGAAAATATTACTTAATAACCTTCACCTAAACATTACTTAGCTACTCTCTCTCTCTTTTAAAAGTCATCACTTCACACCTCTGCGATCTTATTCTGTTATATTACTTCAGTTAATTAATGACATGTCAAATTAACGTGACATTAATTGTCCACCTCAAAACCCATTATCATTCTCATATCATCAACTGCTCTCCTTCAATGACGGAGCAATACCATCTACATGATGCCCTCTCCCTATTTTGCTAGTATCAAATGTGATCATCGACGATAAAGAGAGACTAGAGATGATGGAGAGGAAATAGTTGGAGGTCCCTTGAAAGGACTAAAGATGATGGAGAGGAAATAGTTGGAGGTCCCTTGAAAGAAGCACAACCAGGTAGAGCAGTTCCATGCCATTGATAGGGCTACCCCAACCATCACTACAACTGGGTCCTTATGGAAGGATTGTCCCAATGTAAAAGATGGCAAAGGTGGAGGCTTTGGTGGTGAAGATTCAGCGTTGAGCCTTGGCAAAGGTGGTGTGCAAGGTCAATGTTCGTTGGGCTAAACAAATTCAGATTCACTGCTAACCCTTTTGGAAATGCCTAGACAAATTTGTAAGTTTTTTTATGTTTGTATAATATAATTATTGATTTATTAATTTTTTATTGTTCTTAAGTTAAATGTCAGTATGTAGGGGCAAAATAATTGTGGGAGACTATCTAGATTGATGAGTGGAGTGGTCTCTAGCATACTTATTTGGAAATGTGAAAAGTTTAAGTTCCACAAATTCAGAAATGATGACAAGAACAAGGCCATATGAGGGAGGGCATAATGCATGTTGTGACCAAAATGACGAAGGAATGCTCTCTAAAAAGCCATAAGCGGTGGGTTTATCTTCTTTATAGTAGCCATATGATGATCAAATTCAGCTCAATTGCGACTTCGCGCAGCTAACCAAAATGCACCCCTCAATGCTCTACCCGGGTGCTTCTTGAAGTTTTCATATAAATGACGACAACAATACCTATGATCAGCTACTAGAACGAGTTCTTCAAAAGCCGTCAAAAGTCTCTATAGGGAAAAAACAAAAAAATGTATTCAAGCATATAAATAAACCATGTAAATAAATGAATGTCAAAACTAAAGTATAATTTTTGCCTATTTGAGATGAACGCCCATCCATGTTCTTCTATGAGATCGATTGACATTAGAAGTTGTCGAAGAAATTAAGGCCAATTGTCAGCATTTTCTGATTCAACAACAGTGAATTGCGATAGTATATAATCCATTATTTCCATTTTGTCCATCATTAATTAGCAAAATATCTTTCTTTGGACCACTTAAGTGATACCCATCAAGCCCAATTAGAAGGCGATAACCAACTAAAAATTCCTTCTTACATGCATCAAAATACACAAATAGTCTTTTGAAAGTTAAACGAGTACGAGAGTGGCCTTTCAATACTAATCAATACCCTAGTTCTCGGGTTTGTTTGCACAATAATTGGGCAACTTCTGATATTGAGCATCAACACATCCATCTACTTTTGCAAATGACTTTTTTTGCGCCCTATAAACTAATTGCATTGATACAAAAATATTATAAACTATCTACTTATCATTTTGAATTATTTTAAGCTTTAAATCTCGATCTTCTCGTACTTTTTCTCCTATTTTTGTCGCAATCCATTTCGCATTGGCCGTGCGATTCCGTTCGACTCATACACAAGTATGCTCTAATCTTAGTGTCTTGATACAAAACGTGTGTTTATCCTTCAAAACTAAATCATGCAATCTCCAACCACATCCACTTGTAGCACATTCAAATGTAGATGTACGAGTTTCATTTTTTTCTCTTCAAATCAAACCCATTTTTTAATTACAAATTCCTCTACAGTTCTTCTCAGCTCAACACTTAAAATGAAACTCAAATCCTATCAATAATCTAAGTTCATTTAGGTCTTCTTCTTGAAAATGTGTATTGTCATCACTGTCGGAACAATAATCAGACCTCTCCCTTACATCTGACCATATATCCACATCCATGTCATTTGTCTCATTTATCCATTGCTTTTTGACCTCATTATCCATAACTACATGTACATTTTCAAAATCATTATCCCATGAAGAGCCATCGCAGTCACCAAAGCCTCCACCATCTTCATTAGCACCTTCATCATCACTATCTATTTCAATCTCTTTCACCTGTAGGGGAAGGAAATGAAAAAAAAAATAGAGAAAAAGAATAGATAGGGTAGGCAAATATCAAGTCATCAAAAGTATTTGCTATGTGTAATGAAAAAAATAAGTTCATATCACTAAATATTTCCCATGCATAGTGACAATTTCTCCATATTATAGATATATCAAATTTACACTTCATTCTAAATAGTTCAAAGAAGTTATTGGAGTTCAAAAAGTTCATGATAACAATAAGGTCATGTGATAAAAAGTTCTACTTTATATAATAAAGGTATTTCAACTAACATTTACCTTGCACACTACCTTTGCCAAGGCACAACGCTGAATCTGCACCACCAAAGCCTCCACCTTTGCCATCTTTTACATTGGGACGATCTTTTGGCAAGGACCCGGTCATAGTGATGGTTGGGGTAGCCCTATCAATGGCATGGAACTTCTCTACCCGGCCGTGCTTCTCTTGAGTGACCTCCAACGATTTCCTCTCCATCATCTCTAATTTCTCTTTGGCATCGACAGTCACATTTGATACTAGCACGGTGGGGAGAGGGCATCATGTAGATGGTATTGCCTTGTCATCGAAAGAGAGCGGCATTTGAAGCGCGGTGGCCGGCCGATGAAGATCTGAGAAGAAGAGCCATTGGTGGCTTGGGAAGGACAGTGGATGAAATAAACGTTTAGGATTTTGAGGTGGACAAATAATGTTACTTCAATTTAATATATCAGCAATTAACAGAAATAATTTAACAGAGTTAGATAAAAAGAGTATTAAATGATGACTTTTGAAAAAGAGGGTAATTAAGTGATGTTTTGGGTTGGTTAAGGAGTGTCAAGTGATATTTTTCCAAAAATTATTAATGATTGACTCATACTAATAAGAGTCTAGCACATTCTAAGACTAGTCTTTCTTAGTTATCTCTTCAAGCCTGAATGTCTTTTTGCTTGGCTTAGGCCCATTTCTTAGTTATCTCAAAGTTCGAATGTTAAGCTTGCTCGAGAAAATTCTTCTTGTCTTTTTCGTTGGAGGGCTAAATGCATGTGAGCAAAGGGCCCGATGAAAACTCTGATCCCCCTTGGGAGGAGCCGAAGCCGGTTCCTGGCCATGCCTCAATAATTACTGATACTATTACTCCCTCTTTTTTTTTTTTTTTTTCTAAAGCAGTATTTACTCCCTCTTGACGCTGCCAATAACATGTTGTGGGCTTTCGGCCATGGAGGGCAAAGTCTTACACGTTAAGTTAACATAGCCAACAAACTTTGTCCCTTGCTCATCTGTTGCAAACGTTATCCTTCATTTCATAGGCCCCATTCATACTCCATGGCAGCATCCTGCAAATTCTAGCACCATCTGGTCATACCATAGATCAGATTTCTTGGATAAGAGTTCCAACATTAAATGATTGCCCAGTTCGAGTGGCAAGTCTAGATAAAATTAAACAAATAAATTGCCGCTTACCATAAGATTTGATTAGCTTAAAGCCTTAAGGAAGTGTACACATATTAGCTTGGAATAATGTCATTGGGCATTTAGGAAGGTAACGTTGGATAGCAATCAGGGAACTACACAATTCTTCTAAACCATTTTAGCATTTCCAAATTGATGTCGAAGACTTATGAATTGCTCAAGGAGAATTAATTTTCATACGCTAAATTCTAAACTCTTTAGACAAATATAACACTAAGCTTTCCCATCTAAATTTTAAATAAACTAGGCTTATCACAAACACACATATAATGAGATCAAGGCTCTACCATCCCGTTCTGCGGAAGCTCAACCTCGCTCCGGCCGGCCATCTTCTTCTCCGGCAACGACGGAATCAGTAAGCTCGTCCGGCAAGTCGGGCACGAACAGGCCGAAACCATCCATTTCTCAATGCACTTCGCATGAAATCCATGCTTGCACTTGGGCAGCACCCTCAACATTTCCCCAGACACGAACTCGGACAAACATATGGCACACTCATCCCCTACACCGGACAGTTTCAACTCACTTGAGAAAGCCATTGTTGGTGTGGCCTCCATGAACAGTGGAGGCTTGGGAACTTGGTCGGCAGTGTCGGGGAGATCAAGAGGCGGTTGTCGTCGACGTCGGAGGCAACGGATGGCAAAATTAATGGCAGGGAGTCCGGTGAGGGCAGAGACAAGGATGACGATGACCATGAACAGATTATGGTAGAAGTCGGACGAGTTCTTGTATGGAAACCATCTTCCACAATTGGTAAAATTGGTCGAGTTGGTGGAGGAGAAGGGTGGTGCTGTTGGCAGCATTGCTGGTAGAGCTTCTTCTCCTCTATATGCTCTGTAGTTTCGGAACATGGTAGTGATGGTTCAATGCTATAAACAAGAAATGGCTACTAAAATACGCGGTTGGTTGTTGCCCTCCTGTAAGCTATAACTGCAACTCTGCCTTGTATGGCATGGGAGACAGAGGGAAGCTTGTAGACACAAAAGCAATAATGGAGATGGGTAGTTGCTAACTTCAATGTAATCAAGTTGCTTTCGGAAAAATAAAAAACTTCAATGTAAGTTTCCACCAAGTGAGTTCATCACATGGAACTGCACTCATACACAGGTCCACAGTTACAGGAGGCTTGCGAAAAGGTTGAACTGGGTACATGCATATATATAGTAGTATATAAGTCCATGGACTATGCTTGAGAATCGTACAAAAATTGTTCATAAATAATTGATATGACAAGACCGGAAGCAAATGACAAAAACAAGGGATACATCTTTATCCTCTGATATAAGGCAAGAAAATTAAACGGGTTCCCTCGTCCATACGACAGACACATATTTAGTGCAGAATGCGACATTTTCTGCTCTTACTACGAGGACTAGCTAGCCAGATGGATGTACGTATACTTAATATATTTTGATCTGGTTTATATATCAAAGACTCATTGTTACCTGGAAAAAAAAAAGATGTGATTCTTCGTTGGGTTCAATATTACATTATAGTTCCTATCTTCAAACTTTGCAAATCCATGCCATGGTTGAATCTTTTATGGTGAGATAATCGATGCCATGGTTGATGGCTGGATTGTTTGTTGTATAAGAAGATTTTCGGCGACGTCTATCTATTGCGCTTCCAAATACAACCGATTCATATGCGTTGGATACATATTTTAGTGCTACAATCCTCCGTTAAAGAGATCTAACTAACGTGCTTGATTATTTTTAGTACACACCACAATTCATGTATGCATCCAGTTGGAAGTCATTAACGTTCAAATTGTTCCTTAGAATGCAAGTGATTTGGGAGATCCTATGCACTTTTGCTTTCTTAGAAATATACTTGTCGGTTTGTTTAGGTTCTCTATATTCAGAAAACGTAATTGTTTCCATGTACAAGTAAATGAGACCCGCAAGTGCTTTAACAAAAACGAGGAGATTCGTTTAAGACCATTTATGAAACTAAGGTTCTCAAGCAACAATGACAAGGATATTGAATATTAACCATATGGTTCTTTCCACGCAAATATCTAGTAGAAGAGTTGTCAGATGATGAGTATCACTCATTAGATAATGAGCATCACTCATTAAAAAAAATAAAAGAAATGATATTTATAAGTTTGAGTTTGAGAAAAAAAGATTATCGCTGTACAGACTTGAAAGTAATCTTGAAGAGCAACTGTACGAGCAAAAAGATGCTTTGTTTTAAAAAAAATGCCTAGTCAGGATTATCACTGGATATAGAACTGATCAATGGTTTCAAAAAAAAAAAGAAAAAAGAAAAAGTGAGGTACTTGGTCTTCTTTGGTCACCTCTGAGATCTTGAAAATGCTTAAAAACACTACCAACTCGTTTTATTGGCACTATATGAAACACGAGCAGAAACCTTTTCCTTACATCCCGATTGCCAGCGGCAACAAAATTTATGCTTGGGATGGATTCTCATATAAAGCTCAGAAAAAAGTAAAATAAATAAACACGCAAAATGATATTACAAAATGATTACCATTTCACCAGACTACTTACCCACACGTGCCATCCTAAACCCACGTGCGTGTTATAAAGATTTCAGCGATCTCAAATTATTTGTAGATCCATTGGCTAGCTCCTGCTTGCTTTTGCTTCTTTTTATCTTTGCTTTAAACCTTGACTTCGCCATTAGGGTCTCAATTGTGTTCACAAAATTTCCCACAGCCATCACAACCAGCAAAATTCCGCAAACTACCACCTGCCATACAATAAACTGTCCACCATTAGTTCTGTAAAATGAAACAGAAAGTGGTAAAGGCAATCACATGTGATATAGGGCACGGGCACTTCAAAGAGTTGGAAATAATCTGACGATGTAAAAATTCATAAAGAAACACTATTTATACTTACCTGCCATTCAGAAAGGACACCTGCAAAAGCCGTTCTAAGAAGAGCAATGCCTATATAAGCTTCAAAGCCCTGAAAATCAATTTACACAATGGTTTCATGTACTGCTCAAGTATACATGTAAATAAATTAAATAGCATAACATGGCTCCGCAGGTTCTAAAAAATAGTCCTAAGGTTTAGTCTAAAGTAAAAAGATCCCCTAATAGACAACTAGCACAGAAAAACTACTTGATTCTAAAATTCATGAATATTTACTGAATTGACAAATTTTGTTAAACAAATTATTAAAGTAGACCAAGCTATCATAATAAAAGGTTCCCAATAAAAAAAAACTAGTTTGTGTTGGTTATACGCTTACGGAGCCCATCCAATTAAATAGGATGTCTACACAAACTAAATATTCAAATGAATGCATATACCTGCAAAGTGAAAAGGAGAGGACATAATAGCCATAGTTGGCCTTCCACACCAGCAGTTTCTCCCCACACAACATCCATTCGCTTCGCCTGCAAAGATTGAAACAAGAGAAGATTCAAAAAGAGTGCCCAGGAATGCAAGCCTAACAATCCACTATACTTCAAGGACATCAGACCAAATCTATTCAAACGTGACAGTTCTTTAAGTATTTTGTCATGATAAGGCCAAGTATAAATTTTTGCTAATACAAATTCAGGTAGTGGGCAAAAACTACCTTCCCCAACGCAATGCGAGTATACAGTCTCTGCCGCTGGTACCGGTTCTGAAGAAGCATGGCAAAACCTTGCATTATAGCCCATAACAAAAATAGCTGAACTCCTTTCTGCAATGGCAAAAAATGTGAAATTTAGATGCAAATACAGGTATTGATAACTAACAAAAATAAAATCAAATCTAGGAACCTGTTTGTGTGGACAATTCGGCTCTCTTTTGATTTCCCAAGTGAGAGTTACTAATGCCATTGCCATAGCACAATAGTGATGATATATCCACCTGAAAAAGCACATAAACCATTAGCCAAGTTAGGATGCGCTGACATAGTCAAAATTATTTATTTGAGTTTAACATCCTTTATTTACCATGGTCGTATGTCACTTCCATTTACTCTAAGTATGTTTTCACGCAAGGCCAGACTTGTATAGAGAAATAGAAGCCACGCCTGCGCAGACAAACAAGTCAAAAAGTAAACAGCTTATATAGAAAGTTTTCTGACATAAAAAAAACAAAACAAAGCTCCAATGCTTTCAGTCAGACCTGGTATAATTGTACTGGTAAGACTGGGAAGCAACCATTCCATACATAAGACCGCAACAGGAGAAGTGTTAGAGGAAAGACAAGAAACAAGACAGCTGTCCTGTCCTGCTCATACACCAGTACAAGGATTTGTCAGACAGTAGGTAAGGAGCGTTATGAAGGATGACAAATACAAGTATTCTGAAAAATTCAAGCAATAATTTGAAGAAACTTCAAAACACAAAGAGAAGGACAATCTTATCTGGAAGCTACTCCACCTATTCCATTAAACAAATTGTTAAAAAATATTAAGGCCTCCCTTCCTCATTTATTAGGAGCCCATCAAAAAATTAACAAATACTGCAGTTTGATGTATTGCAAAGAGTATTTTGTGAATCAGTTATCATTTAAATAATATTTATTGTTTATCAAACAGTCCCCAAACAAGCGGACAGTGTTTATTTCCCACGATTATTTACCTTCATAAGAAAACTGATAGCTAAACAATTATTACTTTATTTTTTTGGACAAAGAGTAACAAATCACTACACTCGGTTGGGAACTAAATCCAATACACAATATAAGAAGACTTGAGCTGCCCCTTAGGGTTTGTATTCACAAATAATGCAGTTTAATTATGATGAAAAAACAAAATCATTTTCCTCATACTTATTATACGAGTAATACATGGTTTTTATCAAACATGGCAAAACAAGATGCAAAGTATGATACTCACCATTACTACCAACATTTTCCCATAACCACTTCCAATTTAACTTCCTGAGAAGCCGACAGTCAAACAAAATATCACATAACGCAACTACCACTTTTTGATAAAGAGCAACAAATTAATGCACTTGATGAAAGAAAACTATGCTTCGGCAAGTAAACACAAAAGACAAATAAAAATTAAGCAGCCTCCAATGTCAGGACAAAGGAAGGCGCCTTCCATGAACAGACAAGAAAACTACTAAAGACAAGAGTTTTAGCGCACCTTAAAACTGTTATACTCCTCTTTGACTTTAAGCTGCACATCCTTTCTGGTGGCGCGAACATTCACCGGGCCAATAAACATTCTGATAAACCTACCTGTCCACACCATCAACAATTCCAACTTCAACCAACACACATCAATCTCAACACAACATATATATCAATTTCAGAAACACATGACATACCATGAGCTTTGCTGGGCACAATCAACGACGCATCCCCGTCTGCAATCAAGGACTTGACTTTGCAAATCTCCTCATCAATCTACACAGAAAAAAAAGGGTAACGCCGAAACGAGCACGAATCAATCAAAAATCGAAACTTTTTCTCACGCCGACGACAGAAACCCACAAAGAGAAAATCAGAAAACCAAGAAAAAAAAGTCGGACCCTTTCGGCCTCGTCGCGATCAATCTCCCCGCTCTTGAGGGCGACGTCGACCTTGGACCGCAATCTCCGAAGGTCGGAGTCGAGCTCCGCCGCCCGCTTGCAAATCGCCTTCTCCTCCACCCAGTTGCTGGAGAGGAAGGCCAGGGCCGAGTCCTGAAGCTCCTTGGCCTGATCCGCTGCCCTCGCCGCCTTCTCCCGCAACTCCGCCGCGCCGGCGACGCCGCCGGAGTCCCCCATCGGCGCCGTCGTCCGTGGTGACGGTGGTGTGGATTGGTGAGAAGGCCTGCGAGGTTGTTATGTTGGGGGATAAAATTAATTACCGTCCTCCCACCAACTCTTACATGGAAAAGATTTTTCATTATTCAAAAACCTTTATTATTTTTATTTTTTTAACCTCTAATAATTAATATACGAGGAGTCAAATCGAGTTTTTTTTCCCCTTAACTTAAATTTAATTTGTTTGACTTAGCCTAGTATTAAAGTTAATTCAATTTCAAATTGTGCTTCATGTAAATTGACTTATATTCACATTTATCATTAATATTTTTCTTTTTATTAATTATATTAAAATTTTATCTTCAAAATTAAGAATTCATGCGTATTTTAATTTAAAATTATATTATGTTGTACATTTTTTTTAAAAAAAATTGTTAAATTTTTAAAAATTTTATTGTATATAATATAATCTTTTTATAAAATATTGAACTCTGAGATAAACTAAATTATATATTAGCCAAAATTTATTTTATTTGACTTCAAGTCGAATTTTAAATCCCTTTTTTAACACCATTGTCAAACTTAATCATACTTTAAATATTACCTTATCCTGATAATTATTTTAACATTTACGAGAAATTTTAGCCATATATAATTATTATATTAAAATAGATTATAATACATTATGAGAGAGCAACATGTTACCTACAACTGAGGTAGCTTAAGCTTAACTCGACCTCAATATAAGATTAATTCAAATTAAAATAAAAATAATTAAATTTGAACTTAATAAAATTCGACATATTTGGCCTACAACTAAGGCGCACGAAAGTGTCCTATGAAAGTGTACGAACATGTGGCGTGTCCAAAAACACTCGTGATGATAGGGTGATACAGGTTGGTGGGGAGTTCGGTGGTCTGACCTAATTCAATGACCTTTTTATTACTATAATAATAAGATAGCTACAATTCTTCCAAAAAAATGTAAATTAAATGTTTTTTTTCAATATTACATATTTATGCTGTAAAATATACGAGACAGTCAAGTCATCACCTAAAGAAGTATATCACTAATGAAGTGAACATTTTTTTTTTATATAAGAAAACAACTTAGGTTGTATATTGTACACAATTTTACGTAATTTCACTTTAAGAGAAAAAATTAAACCACAAAATATGAAAAATTATTTATAAAAATAAATTCATCTATATGTCTACTGCTCACATTAGAAGCTAGAACAAGATTAATTTTATTATCAAAGTAATGTCACAAAATTACAAGCATGTGCTTCCAAGAAATGATGGGAAGATGTCCTCGGAGTGAATATTATAGACTTTTTTTTTATCACGTGATTAATCTCACACCTTCAACTCTTAAATTAATCCTCTCACCTCTCTAATTTACTTCCTAATAATCCATCATATTTCCAACATTCTAACTTACCTCCTATTTGCGTAAAATTCTTCCTTTTCGTTTCCCATTCACCCAAAATTTTTTATTTTAACTAATATATACTTTTAACTGTGTAAAATAAATATTTAAACTAATTATATATTAATATTTAATTTTAAAATTTCTCCACGTAATTTTTGTTTTTGATAATTTCAAATTTATTTCAATTAGTAAGATACTTTTAAGTATATTTTAAAAATTGTGTTTAAAAATAAATATTCACGGTTATTTAAAATTTAATTGTTTTATATTTATTCATATACTACTAATTAAATTAAAATGTATTACATATTATAAAAAATTAATGTATAATTTTAATTGATTATGTATTATTTAGGTATAATTTTGGTACAAGACACCTAGAAGTTTGAATTTTTATAATTATTTTGGTACAAGATCACCTTATTTGAAAGATCACCTAGAAGTTTGAATTTTTTTTGTATAAAGACAACATATATTGGCTTTTAATGTAAATATTAATTTTAATTTTATTAAAAAATTTCAACTAAGAATTGTAGATATTTTTTACTAAGTTTTCAAATTATAAAATATTATATATTTGTTTATCATACTTTATTTAAAAAGGAAAATTTTAAAATATTTTTTAATATTATATATTTTGATTTTATTTTAAATAAATTTTAAAAAGTTTGTCGAGCCCACCCACGTATTGCACGGGTAGGTATAATAGATGGAAGAGCTCAATTTACATGGTTTTAGCCTGGGTAACTTCAACCATCCAATATTTTTCTACAGCCACAAAAAAAATTTCAGGAATAAAAGGTCCATCCTCGGGATCTATGATCTTGGACTGTCTTCTCATAACGTATTTATCTTCGAATTTTTACCAGACCTTCCACCACATCCCTGAAAATCACTGTTCTTCCTGGACTCAAGATCCTGTCCACCTCGCACAACATGTGTAAGGTCACACTTGCTATGAGGCACACATGTTATTGACTCCCACATTAATTCATCGAACTTTAATTGTGTAACATGACAAGTTGTTCGTTCACCTAATAGATGTTAAGTGGGGGTGTAAATGAGTCGAGGCACAGCCAACCCAATCGAACACTAATTTGTTCGTGTTCATTTTGTTCTAAACTAGTTTGTTCATTACCACTTAGCTGAGCTTGACTAAATGTTCACCTGGTCAAATTTGGTTTGTCTTTTGTTAAGTTTTGAATCCGGGCCAAGCCAAATAATTTGATGGTTCCATTGAATCCAAAATCAATTTTTCTGTTAAGTTCTATCAATTAACAATTAAAAGTGATAAAATTTTAAAATATTATTGATACATATACTCTTTTTCTAGCCAAATTGGGAACACATTGTACTCTAAAATAGCTTGGGATGATTATACCCCTATTAGTAATATTTTTTTGACACTTAATAGTAAGTAATATTAAGTATCCATTAATAAGTAGTTTGTATCAATTATTAGCTGGGTTGCAAAAATCGGCCGATTCCACTTGGAATCGGCCGATTTCAATTCGATCACAACGAATCTGATTGAAAAATTAAGAAAATCGGGTAAAGAAAAATCGGTCCATGAATCAGCCGATTTTAGTTGATTCAGATCGATTCAAATCCGATTTTGAATTGGTAAAAATCTGGTTGAATCGGTTTATATGAATAAATTACTAAAATACCCTTGATATCTTTATAAATTAAATATTTATACATGGGTAAAAGTGGAATTTAAAAATTTAAAACCAAAACTTACCCTTCCTCCCCCTGTCCACCTGTCGCCGCCTCTGCCGCCAGTCCCCTTTGCCTTGGCCCTCCCTTGCCGACACCCCCATGTGCCACGGCCCCCCTCTGCGCCCCTTTTTGAGCCCCTCTCTCTACCTCTACTGTGTGAGCTGCTCTGTAAAAACCACGAAAAAAATAATAATAATGAACACAATAATAATAATTTATTTAGATAGGAAATGTTATGTGGATAGGAACAATTCATAAATATTACTTTATTGTAAAGTAAATAAATTTTTACGATGCACGTCATTTTTTTTACTAGTGTAACCGTCTGGTAAAATGAATAAGTTAATCTTGTTTTAATTATTATGGTTTGGATGATGTAAGGCATGAGGTATTGAATTATTAGAAAAATATTAGAAATAATGGGAGCATCTTCAAGTGGTTGAATTTTGGAAGGATTAGGAGAGCAATTGATTTTTTTAAAATAAAAATTAGGTATGTATTATTAGGAAGGATTCCTTTCTCTCACTATTTAAAGGGTTTAGATGAG
>JAVDBV010017151.1:0-12567 GCA_032619315.1 Piper longum
GAGACCATCGATAAAAAGGCAATATTTATCGAAATTAATACTTATTTTTTGATGTCTACAGGTATAGCTTTTGTTTCATCTGTGTTTGAGGGATCAAAGCTGAAGCTTCTATACATCATAGTTTTCACTCGGTAAAATCTGTAAGTGATATCATTCATAAAACGGAATCGTTGATTGCCTACATACATAGCTTTGTTTATTGGGTTTATCTATATATTCAACAATAAAATATGGAACTTTCCCCTTTGCCAACAATCTGTGATCACCAGTCCCTTGAAAATAACACAGATATGTACTAGTCAAAATGACAAAAAATCCGGATTACCAGTCTCTTCCATTGGCAGTCGATATATTACCAGTCTGTGTATTGATCTAACAATGGGTAACATTCTTCTGGCGATCGAGTTCTTCAATCATGCATTCAGTTGAAGAGCATTTTCCTGTACTTAGTATGCTGATAAAAGGCACCATCTTGCTTGGAGCTGACCAGTGCTCAAAGTGAGCACCCGGCAGCATTATTCAAAGCAATCTTCCCTGCATAATCTATGAGACAAATACTCTCATATGGATGCCAAATATGATTTTTTACCAATGAAGATGAAAAGAGTAGCTTTTTGTTTGTTTCCCTCCAGCTCATCAAGGTTCCTAGACTTCCTTAGAAGCTATGATTTCGGGAACCTGATCAAGTAGACGATTTACCTCACTAGAAAATTCAATTTTTGCTCTATTTGTCTTTCCTCCGACTACAACTGTTGTACCGTCTTGCAGAGCCCAGATCTGAAAGAAGACAAAATAAAGTAATTCTTAGTACTAATAAAAAAAATTACCTTCCAAATTAATGGCAAATGTTAGATAGGAAAGAAGGGCAGTTGAGTAACCTGAGAATGAGATAAATAACTAATGCAGGTTGTGAGCATTAGAGCGCCAAATCCAGCATACACTATTGGCACACCTGGGTCAGTCTGATAAAAGAAAAATAGTCGGATCTTAATGGTTGATGAGAGTGTGTAAACAAACTTTTGCCACAAATTCCATTTCTGATGTATCTCTTAGGTTTTGTTGATCCTCACCTTCAAATCAAGGCCACTGCTACCAATTGCATCTTCTATGACAATCTTTAAGCCGTCAATTTCAATCGGAAGATTTGAACCAGGCCGACGAACTCCAGCAAACTTTCCATCTTTGTCATACAAGACAATTGACTGTAAATCACGGGCAAGCATTGATCTAAACAAGAATATCAATTGGGTAGTCAGCCACTTTGCCAATATTATGTCAATGAAAAACAAATTTTGCAGGCACAAGTACTCACATTCCTTTTACATTAGGTTCATTTGGATCACCCACTGGGAGAAATGTACCGAAAAGTTTCTTGTCGCCATTTATCTGTAAAGGTGCAATGGGAAGATTAAAAGGACCTTCATCATCCTTCAGAACTTGAAGCGCTGACATGCTCCAATCTGTTTGGTATATTGTGATTCCTCCATATCTCAATGGGTCATTTACACTGATTGTTTTTCTCATGACTTCCTTCCCGTTCAGATCAAATAGTGAAAGATCAGTGTGGAATTGAGACACCTGATGAATTGTAGAAAAGTGGTTAATCATGATTGTCTTGATCAGAAGCAAATACGAATAAATCATTTGATCATTACCTCTCCACTTTCGTAGTAGTCCATATAGAATTTATTGACATGAACTTCTGTATCAAAAGCCTGTGTAGGAAAGGAAAGAAAACCCATTGGCCCCAACACATCTCCCACAACAAAGTTGAGTCCTTGAGGTACAGTTACAGAGCCACGAAAGCTTCCAGCAGCACTTAAAGTTGCTCCCCCCATAATTAGAAGCATTGCTAAGTGAACGCCAATCGGCGCAAATCGACCAGCCAGACCTTTGAAAGCATATAAACAAGGCCCTTTTAAGAATATCTACACAATGGAGCAATCAGTAAAGACTCTGAATGATGCCAAAAGGAAAAATCCCCTACAATAGATGAGTGTACTCTCACTATGAGTTTCATCAATACATTACACCAGTGGGTGATGCCTATAAAAACTTCAAGCATATATAAATATGGTATTGAATTTTGCCATGGCTAACCAAAATGAATTTGATGGATCTCACACACTTTAACCAACATACAACTGAACATGAACAAGAATTTGTTTATCTTCAGTGATCATAACAAACTGACTACAAAAAAATATGTTGTTCATTTTTTTAATCATCCAAACACAAGAGCATACAATTTTCTGTTTAATATGCAAATGCTAACTTCAACCTCATGCTTAATCAGAAGATCCAGTAAACTAGCCAAGCTGGAGTAGACATTGTCTTTTCTTATTTGATCGCATAAAGACTTGTATCCTAGAAACAAAAGTAATTGACCATATAACTCTTTTACCTCATATCCTGCACCCATTAGAATAACTCCCAAATCAGTAACTGAAGCATTTGAAAGTGAATCCGAAAACTCCATTTTACGAATGCCATCAGCTGATTGCTGGAAAGTCCATCTGCACCATAGGAACTCTTCACCGTCAAATTACTTAGTTTTCTTATCATCATAGATCTTAAATGGAAAAGACCAACATGAACCTGACCTACGTGCAACTCTGACTAACGGTATTTGAGTGGTGTAAGTACAGGCCATAAGTGAGGCAGCAAGAAGAACAAGCATGCCAAGAAATAGAGGAGAAGAGAACATGTGGTCAAAACCCAGAGGTAAAATCCATCTCCAAGTGAAAAAACCCAAGACTGGATTATCTTCCGGGTACTTGTGAAAGTAGAAATCAGGGGCCTCCCCTTGTTCTATTACCGTCCCTGCATTTTCCCAAACATTCAAAAGAAGGAACTTTTAGAAACAAAGATTTTATGAAAATTCTTAGCATCAGATCATAGTCTCTGAATTCCTTCTTACAGAAGTTACAAAACTTTGCCAATTGTAATTACATGAATGCCATTTTAGGATCCATGTCCCTTGCACCTTTTCGGCATCTGGTAGAAGAAGTAAATAGTCCTTGCATTATGGCTTATGGGTTGCACCCGGTAATATATAAACAAATGATTATCAAAGTGAATGAGAATGCCTGCCCAATCCAGGAGAACAGGACACAATATCTTGACAAAGTCATGATGTTTACACGGTCAAGTATATGAATTGTTGCACAATCAATCATTCGACTTATATATCACGTAGAATATGCACAAAATAAAACACACAAGAATGCAATCTTCCTTTCTATGAAAAATATTCCATTGTAAATGACTTGATCATATTTTTTCCCAAGAAATTTGACATACATTTGACATGTAATAAAGCCCATTAAGCCACAATGTATGAGTTAATAGAAACTAATTCCCGATAAACACTAATGAACAACCATTTAAAAATCCCAATTCAAGTACCTTATCTAACACTATACCAAAAGAGAGAGGGAGAGAGAGAGAGAGAGAGAGAGAGAGAGAGAGAGAGAGAGAGCAGTAAATATACCCAGGGCCATGAGAGCAGCGATGGTGAACATTTCACCAATAGCCAACGGAAGAATGGACAAAACCGACAGAACTTTCCTGACCGCCTTCTTAACCAAGCCCGGTCTGGCAGCTCCACGGCCAGCCTCCTGTAACTCATCCCTCCTCCTTCCATCGCCACCATCCTCCACACTAGTCAGGGGAGGAGCTTTGGCAGGAAGCACTACCTTGGCCGGCATCGTTTCCTTCTCCCTCCTGGAGGTTATCAGCTTGCACGCAACAGTCATAAGTAGACTTCTTCTTACGGCTTGTCTAGAATTGAAGCAGGCATGCGCAGTGAGTAAAAGTGGGGATTTGATGGGGTGATGGAGAAGGGGAATGGGAAGGATGAGAGCCATGAACTTAGAAGATGGAAAGAAAGCCTAGTAAGAGATGGAGAGGATAAGCTAAGGTTTGAGGTTGGTATCATATGTTTGGTTCTCATGCGTGTTCTTGATACCTGCCGGTATACGTTGGGTTTATCACGGAGGTTACACGTGACTTATATATAAATTAATAAAAAAAAATTATCTTTTAAGTATATATTTATAAAAAATTTTATTTTAAAGTTAATTTTTTAATTAAAAAAGCTGTAAAACCTGTTGAAAGCTTTTTTTTTTAGACCCATTGGGCCTAATAATAATATAAGAATCTGATAAATTTTAATGTTGCCTCAATTTACCTCATGGGGACAAAAGAAAGAGGGAACTTTTTCTTTCGTTGATGACCAGGCTATTAATAAAAAAATGATGCCCAGGGAATTAGATGCGGTGCATATTATCTACATCCTATGATCCTATCTCGTTTAGAAGAGGTACTGCCCCAACGAACATGACTTACGTTAATTCCCTTCTAATCAAAACAAAGGTGTCAAATATTTTTGCCATGAATGGGACCATGGCTAGTATCAAACATCACCTGGCACTGACAACACTAAAAGTACGTAGGCGAAGAGAATCGGAAACATCCACTCTTTACATGCCTAAAAAAACCACCGCCACCGCCACGGCCACTGCCACCACGGTCGCATGAAAAACTAGCCAATGACATCGTCCTTGTGCTCCTTAACAAATTCAGCTGGCACTGACAACACTAAAAGTACGTAGGCGAAGAGAATCGGAAACATCCACTCTTTACATGCCTAAAAAAACCACCGCCACCGCCACGGCCACTGCCACCACGGTCGCATGAAAAACTAGCCAATGACATCGTCCTTGTGCTCCTTAACAAATTCAGCTGGCACTGACAACACTAAAAGTACGTAGGCGAAGAGAATCGGAAACATCCACTCTTTACATGCCTAAAAAAACCACCGCCACCGCCACGGCCACTGCCACCACGGTCGCATGAAAAACTAGCCAATGACATCGTCCTTGTGCTCCTTAACAAATTCAGCTGGCACTGACAACACTAAAAGTACGTAGGCGAAGAGAATCGGAAACATCCACTCTTTACATGCCTAAAAAAACCACCGCCACCGCCACGGCCACTGCCACCACGGTCGCATGAAAAACTAGCCAATGACATCGTCCTTGTGCTCCTTAACAAATTCAGCTGGCACTGACAACACTAAAAGTACGTAGGCGAAGAGAATCGGAAACATCCACTCTTTACATGCCTAAAAAAACCACCGCCACCGCCACGGCCACTGCCACCACGGTCGCATGAAAAACTAGCCAATGACATCGTCCTTGTGCTCCTTAACAAATTCAGCTGGCACTGACAACACTAAAAGTACGTAGGCGAAGAGAATCGGAAACATCCACTCTTTACATGCCTAAAAAAACCACCGCCACCGCCACGGCCACTGCCACCACGGTCGCATGAAAAACTAGCCAATGACATCGTCCTTGTGCTCCTTAACAAATTCAGCTGGCACTGACAACACTAAAAGTACGTAGGCGAAGAGAATCGGAAACATCCACTCTTTACATGCCTAAAAAAACCACCGCCACCGCCACGGCCACTGCCACCACGGTCGCATGAAAAACTAGCCAATGACATCGTCCTTGTGCTCCTTAACAAATTCAGCTGGCACTGACAACACTAAAAGTACGTAGGCGAAGAGAATCGGAAACATCCACTCTTTACATGCCTAAAAAAACCACCGCCACCGCCACGGCCACTGCCACCACGGTCGCATGAAAAACTAGCCAATGACATCGTCCTTGTGCTCCTTAACAAATTCAGCTGGCACTGACAACACTAAAAGTACGTAGGCGAAGAGAATCGGAAACATCCACTCTTTACATGCCTAAAAAAACCACCGCCACCGCCACGGCCACTGCCACCACGGTCGCATGAAAAACTAGCCAATGACATCGTCCTTGTGCTCCTTAACAAATTCAGCTGGCACTGACAACACTAAAAGTACGTAGGCGAAGAGAATCGGAAACATCCACTCTTTACATGCCTAAAAAAACCACCGCCACCGCCACGGCCACTGCCACCACGGTCGCATGAAAAACTAGCCAATGACATCGTCCTTGTGCTCCTTAACAAATTCAGCTAGTGAAGCCACCCCGTTAAACCTTTATATTTGAGTGTCGACCTTCTCGCCTTGAGTCAAAATCTTCTTCATTTGGTATAAAACTAACAAAATCACACCTTCATATTCTGCCACAAAAGGAGTTCTGAAATAAAAATAACAAGGGGTTAGACATGACGAGAAATATGCGTTAGTTGCAATGCCATTAAATATTTTATTTGAATGCAATTGCAAAATCGCAAGCAACAAAAATCGTTTACATACCACATCAAGATGTATGAAGGTTGCCACGAAAGACTTTGTTCATCGTTGAGGCTTCCCTACAGAGTGCAAATAAATCGCGACGGAAACAACACTGAAAAATGTTGCACTAATTAGTTCCACGTATATAAAGAAATTGATGCTTCGAAAAGTGCAAAAGAATATGAAAATAGGACGAGGTGCAAAAACATACGTCGAGCCAAGAAAAAAGGCCAGAGAAAGATTAAATCGGAACAAAAAGACGGATACAACAGCAGTGAGTAGCATTGCCACAGAAGTAGAATACACCTGTAATGATCAATAGTCAACAAGTGACACTAGAAGTGAGAATCTAAGTTTAATTTATCACATACATGCTTAATAAACAAGAGATCAGCAATCCAAGTCATAGATTAGGGACTTAATTATTGTCAAATTCATCATTTCCTACTATCTTATCCAACCTAGGTGGTCAGTAGCATAGATTTTTTTTTTTCTTCTTCTTCTTTTTAGTCTTCCACCGAATACCCTAAGGGCGTTGGGGGCAAAGATATTTTATTCCTATCACCTATTAATTGTTTTCACTTTAAGATGACATGAAATTCATATTAATAATTGAAGACACGTTTTATTTCTCTAATGGAACTAAAAAAGCATTGTCCAATTTCTGGACTACCAGAATTCTCTCTTTTTTTAATATTTCCTACAAAAGGAAAATTTTTGTAGCGGTTTTTCAATGCTACATTTTTTCATTGGCTAATATACATTAACACTGTAAAAAAAGGTGCATACATTATTGATAATCTCAAATGCTTTGATTAAAAAATAATATTATAATCATTAGCTGGGTCATTTACTTCTTCACAAGCTTTGGAACAAAGGCCTATTCTCAACTCTATATTTCTTACCTGGAGCTGCGATAAACAAGGCCACATCATTCTTTTCCAGACAAGGCACCACATTCAGGGGCCAGAACATGAAAATTGTTAATTGCATAGGGCATGACTGTAAAAAGGCTTACCTTGACAATATTATCAGCATATTTCATGACCATAGAAACTGCAATACCACTGCAGTCAGAAATACCAAATTTTACATTAATGACAAGTAGAGAAGTGCAAACAGAAGGATCTTTAGAACATATACCTGAGTGCATGATTAAAGATCATGCACACTGTGATAAACGAATATCCATGAAAGAAACCCCTGAGATTCAAGAACAAATAAATAAACAAAGGTTCAGCGGCAACCCAGATTATAATAACAGAGAACTAAGCATGCTGTGAAACTTACTTGTCAACAACTGCATCAAAATCTTGAACAATTATTGCCATGGAATTGAAGATCATACCAAATACATATAGCCAGAAGTTTTGAACGTTAATGTTCCGTGACGGGCGTTTTTTTATTATAGCCTACACAATTTACAGGTCAGGGCCTAAGATTCATCTGCTCACCATACAATAATTGCGCATGAGAAAGTTAGCATTAGAAGCAATACCTCAGTATAAACTCCAGCAAAACCACTCAAAAGGGCCATAACCTGCAATAGTTTACACATGCATACATCAAAGTCCTTCACCTTTTTGGCATCATAGTCAGAAGCAGAAACTTAGGCATAACCACACTTACAGCAGCCATGACCCAGCCTTGATAAGGAGTTTGAAGAACACGATCTGAACTGTAGAAGGTTTATATAGAAAATTAGGTCACTTGGCTGCTTTTATTTTGGAAAATATAAACCTTGCTTACTTGTTTCTACTGGCACATTAAAAAATGTTCCCATTGAAAAGTTAAATAGTATATTCTCGTATTAAGTGATAAAGGAAGATATCTGTTACTAAATGGTGCTCTGTACTGAATTCATCATTTTTGCAAACAAAAAGAATAATGGACAATGCTTACGAAGAATTGAGTTGTGCTGTGGTGCATCCAGCACATAGCAAAATGAAAGCTGCCCACTGGATTTCACTAAGTCTGCAAGAAGAAATATAAATACACTTGTCATGGATATTTCTATACGGGCAGAAATAGATTTTTCCAAACTTGCAATATAGCATGGCAAAAAAAAGTTTTTCCCCAAAACTCAATTGCACCTAACCACGGATGCAAAGTTAAAAAGAATTGGCATAACAAAATAATCATCCTCGTCATCTTCTTTCTAGCCTAAAATCATAAGGATCCAAGACATGTACCATTTTCTGTCAATTCACTCAATAAAATACCGTATCATACAATATCATAACTCTTCTAACAATCTTCTATATGTACATTTTGGTTCCCATTTTATTCATTATAAAAATGCATACTATATGTCTTCCGTGATTGCACCCATCCTTCAGACCCATAGAAACATTTTAAGAAGTCCTGCCTGTTTCTATACTTACCAGTACAATAACTAACCGCTCTCTCATACTAAACTACTCTCACTTTACTAAAAATGTTGTAACAGGTCTCACTAGTAATATACTATAAACATAGCACCAGAAAATAAAGAGAAATCCTTACTTTTTCTTCAGAATGATTCTGTACAGCACTCCTGTACTGATAATATTCAGATTTTTTAGAATTTGGTAACCAGGTGCATCCACATAGGCAAAAATGTAATACTGGCAGAAAAGAAAATTCAATTAGCCTCAGATTTTGTGATTAAATACCTTCTACAGCAAGTACAGAGGTAAGCTCAAACCTGTAATAAGTTCTTAAGAAGATAAAGTGCTGCTGGGATGGGATACACAATCACCTCATTTAATGAAGTGCTTAATCTGGCAAGCATAATATGGAACACCAAAAACAGGAAAAGTGTCAAGTGCGAATGGAATACTTTAAATAAAAAGTGAGAAAGAGGACAACAACAAAATAATTTTGTAATAG
Source organism: Piper longum (assembly GCA_032619315.1). Taxonomy (NCBI): domain Eukaryota; kingdom Viridiplantae; phylum Streptophyta; class Magnoliopsida; order Piperales; family Piperaceae; genus Piper; species Piper longum. The sequence continues at coordinate 9,113 of JAVDBV010017151.1, forward strand.
AAAATGAAAGTTAGTAGAAAAAAATGCTCTATATCTTTCACCAAAAAAATGTACATTACTCACTTCACTCTCACTGCCCCTGATTTATTTCTGACACAACATTAACCTTCAAGTCCAACTCCAACCCTTATTTTTTTTTGTCAAAAAAAATAAAAACACCAAATTCCTCTCAGACCAATAAACTACAAAAGTAAACAATGAGAACATTCAAGAAGGACCAGCTGAACATAAAATCCAACTATCACACAAACATCCTAAATAAAGAGGTTTTTTTTTTTTTTAAAAAATATCATTATGCATATTTCAATAAAAGCTAGTAACAAGTGTATCTTACCTGTTGTCTTCAGTAACACCTTCAGACTTCCATATTCGTGCAAGTGCAGCTAGTGAGAGTGCACATTTCAAAGCCTCAACCTGTATTCAAGGAGGACGAGAAATGGAATCAAAGAAAAAAAAAATTGAATTTTAAGGAAACAAACAAGAAGTGCACGTAATATAAGTTGATACAAGGAAGACATTTATCCTAAAATATTCAACAAGATGCAAACACGCCCTTACTGAGAAATTTGCAGTTGTCACACTATATTCATACTTTCCAGCTCTTTTAGACCAAACAATCAAAATCGCTTGTGAACTCGTGAGCAACGTCAAAGCAAGCGTGACAATGGACCTTCAACCATTAGAACAAGAAAAAAAAAAAAAAAGCAATCAATGAGACAATAATACAAAAAATCTTGCCAAATGTAAATTGCTAACAGATGAGATACAAGCTTACTTAAGTTTCCATTTTGATCTGTCAAAGTTGCTGCTGAGGTTGGACTTATTGCTTCCAGGAACTATAGAATCAATTTTTAATGTCAACATATTAATGCTCCATATAGTGTTTGGGAGACATTTCTTTTGTCTAAAAAATACATGGAAGGCAGCTCAACCATTCAACAATCTTTACAATACTTTAGAGCAGGGAACAGCTAGCAGAAACCCAAATTGCTATCAAGTAGAAAGTACAGTATACAGAGAACAGTCTCGGGCTTAGACTAGCCTAAAAATATGAAGAGGCAAGACTAAATATTGCTCCAAAAACATCCCGTTCTAAACACTCGTATCTGACCAAGCATACCGTCTGACAAAGCCTTGCCATGAAGTCCCTCGAGATCAGTCTCGTCCGCACGATCGTCCCTTTCCTTCAAATCACAATAAACAAGCAATTTCATACCTATACTTACACCGAATGAAAGGAATTCAAACAAAGCAAAAAGATGGCAACTCATATCTCAGGCACGCCAATGTAGCTCATCAAATCTACCCAATCATAGCACTTAAAAGCCTACCAACAAACAAGGATATAATAGCAATCTATAGCTGATTACAGATCGCCCAAATTGAAACTTAATTCTTCTTCCCAGAACGCTTGTTTGCCTCTAAACTAAGAGAATCAACAAAACATCAAAAATTCAAACAAATGCTCAATTATTGATGCCAACACTCCAGACAAGAAAGGATTTGACTACAACCCGCACGAAGAACACAAAAGAGAGATAGAACAGTCGTCACCTCATCCTTAATCCTTCTGTACTCCATTGTTGGCGCGGGCAATGCAGATCGGAAATCAGAAGGTTGGCTCGGGGCAGGCAATGGGATCAGGGAAATGCTCGACTTTCGGAGATCGGATTCGCCCGATCCAGACGCCGGAAAAAGCGGCGCCGCTAGGCCAACAACGCGGCGGAGCTCACACTTTTCCCGACGAAGGTGGGCGGTGGCGGGGAAGAGGGGAGGAAATGGCACAGCAGCCTCCTCGACGACCCCTGCAATGCCTTCTTCGCCCTCCTCGCCGACGACGGCGCCTGCCCGGTCCGTGAGCTACATCGAAATCCTATCGGGCCGACCTGGGGGCCCGTGGCGACCCGGACGCCACCATGTTGCCCAAAATACCCTTCGACGTGTTCCGGGTCGGTTTGCAGTTTTACATACTGACCCGAGCCCAGGGCATTGGCCGTGGCTAGTGACCGTCGGCCCTGGAGTCGGTTCAGACTTTCTTGCAAGAAGACCGAGTCGAGCTACACAGAGGAGCACTACTTTCCAACCCTGCTTAACACGGAGGAACCGGCCGGGTTCACCGGGTTTGCCTTGACTTGGGTAAACTGGACCGGGAGCATTGGTGGGCACCCATGTACATTTTGCCCTGGTCTGGTCTGCCCGCTCAAGAAGTCGAACCACTAGGTTCTATATCCTTTTCGCCCCAGCTAGCCTTGAGCCGCTCTTTGCCCTCGCGGCCTCTTCATCTTAACGAGGTCTGTGTCATCTTAAGCGAGTGACGGGCAGGTAAATACATAACTATTTAGTTTAAAGTATAATATAATAAAATAATTCATGTATTTAAAAGTTATTAATAAAGTTAAATATTTATAATCTATTCTCAATTATAAATAAGATTTTATCCAAATATTAGATACATTATTAAGTTAAGAGATTACACAGAAGATTTTTGTTTCGAAATTCTTATACTTGTTACTCCTAACCAACAACCTCTTTAGCCCGTGAACAATAGCTTAACCAATATTTTTAATTTAATTTATTATTTAATACGAGATTTGATACTTTGATACTGTATATAATGGTATAGCCCAAAGTGTAATATAATAGACTAAGGAATCTATTTAAAATTGATTAACCAAATTAAAGGTTTTATATTCTATTCTCAATTATAAATATGATCTTACCCCAATTAATATTAATCCAGCCCACTATCTAACATACAACCAATAGACCTATTATTCGTCCAACCCGTCATATAAGTTATCTCTTAAAAAATAGTTAATTCATTGTTACTCTCAGCCTACGACCTTATTTGACTCGTAATCAATAACTTGGCTAATATTCTTAGTCCAGCTCACCGTCTAACACATAATTAAGAGATTTTAATAATATTTATAACTGACCTAAATAAAATATGATAGGCTAAATTATCTCTTTAAAAATAGTTAACTAAGGTAAAAAAAATTATAATTCATTACTACTTATAAATAAAAAAATTATTAAATATTAAATATAAGACTAATTAAAGAATCTCTCCTACCTCTCTCGGTTACAAGTTACGTATTTACTACCATTTGTCATACGCTGTGACCTCGCTAAGCGTCCGCATGGGTCGGCTTTGATCGTAAGGGTATTGGTTGTACGCAAATAATAATGTGAATGGCCGTGATTCGTAGGAGCTTTGTGGGTCTCACATGCGCTAAGTGTTGCGCGTGAATTGTGGGTTATGGCATGTGATCGGATCTAGGGGTGTAAACGAGCCGAGCCGAGCCGAACAGGGGTGTGCTTGAGTTTGGCTCGTTATAAAACAAGCCGAGCCGAACTTTAATGTAAATGAGCCGAGCTTTAATGTAAACGAGCCGAGCCGAGCCTGTCCAAAATTTATGGTGTTTGGGCTTGGTTCGAGCCGAGTTCGAGCC
>JAVDBV010017176.1:3682-20203 GCA_032619315.1 Piper longum
ACACACACATATTACATGTATGAAGAATGGTGAAAGAAATATTCCTATATTATGGAGAAGATGGTAGGAACTACCAAAATGACTGTTAGGGGCCCTTGTTGGGGTCCATGTTCTTTTTTTTTTATGAAAAGAAGAATAATTTTATTAAAATATGAGTAAATAATTAGCAAATTAATTATATTAGTCAATAGAAAATGATAAAGGTTGATGTAAACAAATTTGATCATTAGAATTACCATAAATTATAGATATGAAAAATGCTATACAAACATGCAGGAAAAACGGCATCTATGAACCTATACAAACAAGTAGAAAAAATGTTTATGAACAAGGAAAAATGGCGTATTTATGGTATAAGAGTGATCAAATAAAATTCAAAGATTAAGGACGGTGACAAGAGAAGACATCCTTAAATAATTATATGGCTTTCAGAATAATATTCGCTCTATTTATTCACAAATTGTTTGAAATATCTTAGATGTTAATTCTTGTTGACAAGTTAGTAATTTTACAACCATGACAGTTTTCTATCAATCCTTTGTTAGGCTGTAGTTTTTTCGTTCTTAATTTGAAACTTATGTTATTCGTTCTTAAAGTTTTTTTTTCGAAAGATTGTTAAATTTTTAAAAAAACTCGCTTGTTTAGAGGACATAATTGTATTCTGACTATTGGGAAAAAGCCTTGATAGTGGCATGGCAGAAGTGATATGAACATCACAGATCAAACCCAAACAAAAGAAGGTTAAAAAAAAAGGCCTTGCGTGGGGCAATGCTGATTTAGGGGGATCCAGTGATACGAAGGAAGACAATGGTTGAAAGGACGAGTCTTGGGCATGAAAAGCACGCATCAGGGATGGTACATGACAGTAGTAGAGACATTTAGATAGCACTTGGCAAATGTTGACATGAAAATTCAGATGCATATATGGATCCCTACAAATGAAATTTTTGTTTTCATGGGCACTTCTTTAGGTTGATTTGAGTTGAGTCCTTACTACATATGATCAGAGGTCTGTGGTACTTGGCATCTACGTTTGCATCCCATGAAAAACCCGTACCAGCGGTGTCACTGATCTGAATATTGCCTTAAAAAACAAAAGTGGTTTTTTTATCAAGTGGTAGTTCGAGGAAGGAAAGATAGATATTGAATTCTAAGACATCATATTTCCTACTGCAAAAATACTTTGTCTCTATAGATGGGCAAATTGAAATTGATATTTAATATGGGTAGTCTATATATATATATATATATATAATATGGAGTTGGAAATCTAGAAAGAATGTATTAGGAAGAGAATGGAAGTTGTCAAAGGCCATGAATAATTTAATTGGCACTGAATTTAAAACTCCCAAAGGGAAATTTGTATGCTTCCGTTTAGTTTCTAGCTAGGGGTGCTGCCATCTTCTTCTGTAAAAAGTGGTCCTTTGCATTCAAGCAGACAAAAACCTTGAGAAAGCCAACGCAGTACAAGAAACCAACTTGTGGGAACTGATGTAGCACATTCATATTGCTGAAGCCAAAACCAGCAACAAAACCCACGTAGACAACTCAAAGAGGGGAGAGCAAGCATCAAAGAAAGGGAAAGAGTTTTATGGACGTGGGGAAACCCCCCAAAAAGAGCTAGAATTTGAACTGTTCTCAATACATTTGTAGTGCAAAAATGCCTGTGAAAGAGAGAAAGAGGTGATGGGGAAAAGTGGCTGTTGAGAGGATCCATCGCCAGCCTTTTGTTCTCACGCTTGAAGATTCTTTTTAAGTTGGGAACCGAGTCTTTGAACACGGTCTGTTCCCTCTCTTCCCATCTCTCTCATTTTTATATATGTTTGCACTTAGTGCTGGGTCTGCCCAGTAAATTATATATGTGTTCTTGTCCCACGCAGTGAGTTAGTTTCATTATTTCCAAGAGCTAGCCGGCATCAATTTTTCTAAGACTTTTCTATTATAAAAAATCCACTAGAATTGAGGATAATTAGTCTGATATTCTTTAACCAGTTATGTGAACTCTTGGATTGAAAGAATGATTAGACGATAAAAGTAATTGTGTCTCAGTCGAAAAAATTAAATGCTACTGGATTTACATGACTAACTAAATTTAATTGTTACTAATATTTTCATATCAATTGTTATTGATACATAGACATATAAACACTTATCCGTGTTGAAAATTTCACAGTGTTTTTTCTCCTGGATTCCAATGCCTATCACTCTTCAATGCGATAATTGAATTTTATAGCCAAATCTTATGGCTTAATCTTACGATTATTAAGAATTTTTGTCTCGGGTATTTCAAGTTGGCTAGAACATAATTTTTATTGAACCACGAAAGTTTTTCTGTCTAAGATGTCCAATTTTTGAGAAATAATCTCTCCTCTAATTTTCAATGCAGAGGATTTTCATTTGTTACTACTGGAAATGAAATGAAAAGGTGAGAAATATACAACAGTTCTTAACAGTCAATATGGGAAAAAACTCTTTAAGTAAAATAATCAGAAACGATTTATAAAAGCCTTCTGCATGGCATTCTGTATGTCAGGCCATAAAGTGATGTGGTGCTCCAGGTGATCCACTCATATTATCATAATTTTTTTTAATGTAGCAAGTAAAAATGGTAAAAAATGAGTATATATTTATATTTTGAAGACTCAAAATTACTATATATATAAGTTTTATTATTTTAAAATATGATTTAGTCTAAACCAAAGAAAAACATTTATACTTGATATTTTTTATTACCCGACTTGGAATTCCAATTAAGCATGTTTGTAATGTAAATCAAACATAAATATATTTACAATAAACGAATTATACCTTCTTCGAATTATACCTTCTGTCACGACAGATTTTCTTAATTGTTCTTTTGAAATTTAATAAGTCCTGTACGAGTTACATAGTCATTGAACATATTTGGTGACTTGTCTTTCGTTAAGATCTGCAATCATTAATTCAGTGCTAATATATTCGATGAGCATTTTATTTACTTTAACGTGATCTATAACTACTAAATACTTAATATTGATGTGTTTACTTCGACTTTCACTTTTATTATTTTTAGCAAAGAACCTAGCAATTAAATTATCATAATACATCTTCAATGACTTTATAATAGACTCAACAACTCGAAAGCCAGACATAAAACTATTCAACCAAATAGCCTGTGATGTACCCTCAAAATACGCATCGAATTCGGTTTCCATAATAGAAGTTGCAACTAAAATCTGTTTTACATTTCTCCATGATGCATTTCCATTAGCAAGCATGAAGATGTATCCAGATGTGGGTTTATGAGAATCCGTGCAACTAGGGTAATCCGAATGAGTATCCAATGATCTCCAATTAGAAGACCTCTTATGCACAAATATATAATCTTTGATTTCTTGAAAGTACTTCATAATTTTCTTTACAGCTCTCCAATGTTCAATGCCACGATTATTTTGATATCTCTTCAACCTTTCAACAATAAATGCAATGTCTAGTTTTGTACAAACATGCGTATACATAAAGCTATCAATAACTGAAGTATATGGAATGTTTTTCATTTGTTCCCTCTCAAGATTATTCTTTGGATATTGATTCAAATTAAAATTATCTCCTTTCACTATAGGAGTTACTGAAAATGTTTAATTACTCATTTGAAATCTCTTGAGAACTTAACTGATATAGGCCTTTTGAGATAAACCTAATACACCTTGAGATCTATCTCTATGAATCTTAATGTCAATGACATAAGACGCTTCACCTATATTATTCAAATTAAATTTTTAGAGAGAAACTTTTTTACATCATGTAACAATCTCATATCATTAGTTGCAAGCAATATATGATAGACATATAGGATAATAAAAATAAATAGACATATAAGATAAGAAAAATAATCTTACTCCCATTAACCTTGTGCTATATACATTTATCCTTAATGTTTTCAACAAAATCGAATGAAGAAATTACATTATTGAATTTAAGATACTGCTGACGGGAGGTCTGTTTGAATCCATATATCGATTTCTTAAGCTTTTAACCAAGATGCTCACCATTAATTGAAGAAAACTCTTCATGTTGTTCTATATAAATCTCTTCCTCTAGATATCCATTGAGGAAAGCTGTTTTCACATCTATCTGTTGTAATTCAAAATTAAAATGCGCTACTAGTGTCATGATGATATGGAGGGAGTCTTTCTTTGAAATGGAAGAAAAATATCTCGATAATCAATTCTTTTCTTTTGTTTGAATCTTTTAGCCATGAGTCTTGTCTTATATTGTTCAATGTTGCTTAATGAATCTTTTTTAGTTTTAAAGACTCATTTACAACTAATAGCTTTCACTCCATTAGACAACTTGACAAGATTTCAAATTTGGTTTGCAACCATAGAATCCATCTCATCTTTCATGGTTTTATACTATAATTTTGAATTATTACTATCCATCGCTTGTGAAAATGTATCAAAACTATTTTCTTTTACAATATTATAGTCAGTTTCTTATAGACAAAAACACAAAATCACTAGATGTTGCTAGTTTTTTCACTCAAGTTGATCTCATTAATGGTTCATCAACATTCTTTTTTGGAAATGATTAATCAATTGGTTATTCAAGAACTTCAAGTTGCCAATTTTCCTCATGAGAAACTTGTTCTACTAGAGCAGTTCTAACCTGATGTAATTGTTCACTAACTACTTGTTCAGCATTCACCTAATTAGGATATATGTCACTACCAATAAGTAGTCAATTTCCCAATATAAAAGTATTTTCAATATGATTATTATCAAAAACTAAGTTTCGATGTTGATCACTCTCACTAATCACATCATTATTAAGAAATTTTGCATTTCTTGATTTCACAAATCTACTAACATTCAATAGACAATAAAACATATATCCTTTGGACTTTTTGGCATAACTAATAAAATACCCACTAATAGTCATTAGGTCCAGCTTTCTCTCTTAAGGGTTATAAACCCTACCTTCAGCAAGACAGCCCCAAACAAACATATGCTTTAAACCAGTTTCCAACCTTTTAATAACTCAAATGATGTTTTATAAACAGCCTTAGTAGGAACCCGGTTTAATATATACGCTGCAGTCTTAAGGGCTTCCCTCCACAATGAATGAGGAGGTTTGGAGTTGCTAAGCATACTCCTCACCATGTCCAATAAAGTCCTATTTCTTTGTCTTGATACACAATTTTGCTTTTGTGAGCCGGACATAGTATATTGCGAAATAATACCATGTTTTTAAATTTTTTTTGCAAATGGACCATGTGCTTGTTCACCATTAGTATACTTACCATAAAATTCTCCACCTTCATGAAATCTCACAATTTTAATTTATTTACCACATTGTTTCTCTACTTCCATTTTGAAAATTTTAAAAGCTCTTTATGCTTATTATCAAGTATGTAGAGATACATGTATAATGAATACTCATCGATAAATGAAATAAAGTATTTTTAACCATATGAATCCATATTAGGACAAAATATATTTATATGTATGATTTCTAATATCACAAAACTCCTCCTAGCACCCTTCTTAAACATAACATATTAGTTTGCTTTTCTTTAATGCAGTCCACACAAGTATCAAAATCTATAAAATTAAGAGTTTTAATAACTTCATAATTTACAAGTCTTTTGATTTTTTCTATTTGGATATGTCCCACTCTTCAGTGCCACAATATAGAGGATTTTTCATTCATAACACAACACTTTATACCAACAGTACCATGTATAGCCATTAGGTTATTATGGACATCATCTTGCAAGTAGATTTAAAATAAACCTTGATTCATAAAATCATTTTCCACAACAACAAAGTTATGCAACATGCTAAAAGTGTTTTGGGAAAAACTAAATAACAAACCCAAAGGTATTAGTCTTGAAATGGAAATTAAGTTTCTAGAAAAATTAAGAATATAAAAGATCTTTTCTAGATAAAATACAAAGCCAAAACTTAAAACAAGTCTACATGTGAGTGCATCCGGTTGCCAGAATATATGTCTTGTTAACTTTTTGTCGGTTTCTTTCAGTTTAAGAAACCTTACATGGTATTCGAAATATGGATTGTAGAACCAGAATCAATTAACCAAGTGTTATGACAAACATCATCCATATTAGATTCATAGCAAACAAATGATATGAAATTTCCTTTCTTCTTGAGTCATGCATTGCGTTTAGGATAATCCTTCTTTATATGTCCATTCTTTTTAGAGAAGAAATAGTTTGATTCCTTCTTGTTATTAAAATGGATAGGTCTTTTATCTTTCCCTTTATACGTCCGACTTTCTTTTTTGTTTTTTTCGTGAGTCACCATGTGTCTGCTTTCACCCATATAATGAATGAACCTCATATCCTTTTGAACACATATAGTCAAAAGTTTATGTATCAACCATTTTTCCTTCTGTGTGTTATAAACTATTTTGAAAAGACCGTACTCAAAAGGGAGAGGATTAATGATGAAATATACTAGAAAAAACTCAGAAATCTCAATCTCTAGAAATTTAAGCTAAGAAGCAATGTCTCTCATTTTCATAATGTGCTTACATACATCACGAATACTAGTGAGCTTCATTGATGGCAATTTTACCATAAGGGTGCTAGCCAATGATTTGAAGTCTCAAACTGTTGATCAATAGCCTTCATATAATCCTTGAGAGACTCACATTCATGAATCGACTTACAAATACTAGTTATAATACAAGAGTTAATGAACATCAAGCTCAAGCGATTGGATCGCTCCCAATGTTCATAGAGTAAATTCTCGCTTTGAGTGCTAAATTCAGTAGGAATAGGAGGCTCATCCTTATGATGAGCATAGTCAAGAGTCCATACACCCCAAATGAAGAAAGAATTTCTCCATCCATTCCTTATAATTATAATCACTACTTAAATAGGGAATCTCAAATTTATCATAAAAAATTATCAAAGATGAAACACTTACAAGAAACATATAATCATGCTTACTATCATAAATATTGAGGCACATTATATACCATCACTATAGCTATATGCTTACAAATGCAAACATACTAAAATAAATCAATATATCATTAAAATCTACCTATGGGCAAAAAATTTAACACAAAATAGATTCGTGTATTATTTCAACGATGAAACTAGAAAAAATATTAAATATCTCTCAATGCTTGTAGGCTAATTAAGAAACATAAATATTTTTTATTTCACCCTAATTAAATAAAATAATCATAATAACCATCATGTGGGGTAAAGTTATCATAATAACAATGTTTAATTAGAATTTGATGTATTAAAATCCTATATGATTTATATTTCACTTTATGTATATTTTATCTTAATTAAAGATGTTGTGACTACTCTTCAATTTATTTTAAATACACTGATCACTTAACATCAACACAATATATTTAAACTATCATGTCTTGTTCAAAAATTTCACGTGCATATGCATGACCTATATAAAAATATAAATAACCCAAAATTTGTATATGAATATTCATTCACATGCACAATAATAAATGACATCTCACAGTCAGGTTTGGAGAGTCCTTGGACATCATATGGATAACTTAGGCATCACTTAAACACCTTAAACAATTCATAAACATACTAACTTTATTATCTAAATATAATTAAGTGGGTGTATACACAACTATATGAACCAGAATAGTTCAATCAATGTTCACGTCTATGACCATACTATGTATTTTTTCATAAAAATCAATCGGATTATTTATAAACAAAGAATAATGTATATAGATGGAGACATAAATAAGTATCGAATTATCCATTATAGTTTGCTTATTGGACTGTTTATTTATTCATTAAATCAATCACAAAAAAATTACTCACAATTTCCTATTAATTAAACAAGAATATGACTTTTAAAATATAACTTAAAATTGGGCCTTAAATAAGCGACCATTATATGTTTCTAAACCCATGAACTAAACAATCTAGCCCATTTAAGGTCATTATTTTAAACTATTAAATTTATTCAACGCTTTATTAGAAATTTTTAGCAATATGACCTTTTTATTGGGACTTAAAAATATTTCATCCTTATTTGAGATTAATATAACACGCAGTCCTTAAGAAGACATAACCGCCAAAAACTGAAGCGTCTTATTCCTTGAGTTCGTTCATGCAATCAATTTTTTTTTATTTGACATTAACATTGGGTTATATACATTATAAACATTATGCTCAAAAAAAATAATACATGGATCAATTGAATGAACTCAAAACGTTTCCAATGCAAAGTTATTACGGTAATGGTATGCAATGGAGAAACAAATTTCACCGTAAAAATTTTTTACAGAAGAAAAATTCCACCGATGACTGATCTGATACCAAATGTAAATCAAATATAAATATATTTATAATAAACAAATCATATTTTATGTCATGACAGATTTTTTCAATTTATCTTTTGAGATTTTTTGATTTGTTATACTTTCAAGGTAATGATAAATAGAGACAAAAAAAATGTGGAGGCCAAGGATCCTAAAGAAAAATATTGTATTTAATTTCTCTCATCAAGAAGTTATAAGAATAACCACTTTATAATGGTTATCCTTAATTATACTACTAATTAATATATTTAAATTATAATATATAAAGTATATATATGATTAGGACCACATAAAATTAGAATAAAATTCCAACATGTAAAAGAAAAAATATAACGGCAAAATAATGGCATGACGAAAGAAAAAAATGGAAAGGTAAGTCACCCATAAAATTTTACTAGGAAAGCTATAAATGGAGACATCTCATGGTCCAGTACGTTGAGTCTTTATATATTTTAATTTAAAATACAAATTTACACAAATATTTATGTTTTACCAACCTGGCATTTGTTTATATATATAATCTTTTTTTGTGTGTGACGTTAGTAAAAACAATGCTTTTGGGTTAAAATACCCTTAAACCTATAGAAATTAAATATTATTAATCAAATATGATGATGATAGCTTCAATATTTTACTTAAACTAGCATTGGAAAAATTAAAAATTAACTAAGATAACCTTTAATACCTTCCTGTTATATTATTTCCCAGGCAAGTACAATATGCTTATATTTTATATATTATTAACTAGACATGTACGATTTATAGTACAAATAAATTTTAATTTTATAAATAAATTTTTGTTGAATAATAAGATAGGCGACAATAAACTAATATCATAGACTATAATAATCTAATATTTTAAATATAGATTTCATTAATTTTAAATATAAATTAAAATTTAAGGAGAAGATAAACTATATTAATTTAATTTTTTATTTTTTATTTTTATTGTAGTTTTATTGGATAAAGCTCTTATTTTTAATTAGAGGTTATTGTTTTTTAATTCATTTAATGTCTTTATTTTTTTACGTACAAGACGGAGCATATCTCTACTCTTCTAGCTATCATATCCCTCCAAATACTAAACTAAGTTCATATGATTTCATCTATTCCTTAGTCTACCATACATGTTATTTGCTACCTAAAAGATAAATATCTTATTAATTGAATCATTCCTTTGCAGATATGAGAAGCAAATATTATATGAAGGTCCACCATTGACATGCCTCCTGAGATTCACGCTTTGAGCTCATCAGGAATTTGCAGAGATATGCAGAGCTGGTCAATTGATAAATAAGACCCCAAATAGACAATTAATAATTTAATGCCGGCGTTTAACAAATAAAAATATTCCAACATGAATAAATAAAAGATGTTAATGATAATTGAAGGAGAATCGGTCCTGAGGATTAAACGTTTTTAATTAAAATAAATAAAGTAATACGAATGTACTTAGCTCTTGTACACAACAACGTATAAACCTTTGGTTCAGATAAAATTACAAGTTAAAAATTATCCGATTCTACAAAATAAACCAGGCCATCGTTAGAATTATGTCATATGTATATCGAATATACATGTAAGACACATTTTATATAGTGAGTGATGAGGTATCAATAAATGTAACGTTTTTTGACCAATACCTTTTTATAAAAAGGTTATTACCTTTAAGATAGATATAACCTTTACTAAATAAGTAGAAATTAATGTATAATTTCTTACAAGTCCAATTATTGCAATGGTAGAGAAATAGTCTGGAGGTAATTAGGATGTAATTTTGAGTATTATTGAAAGTTTTAAATACCCGTTATCATACTAGATTTATAGCTAGTACAATATTTGTATATCGATCGGACTTTAACCATATAAATAAATTATGTTATTAGAAATTATATTTTTTGTGATTAACATTTAATTTAATCCCAGTTAAAATAGAGATTTTGTCAATCAAAAAATCAGATTTTGGGAAAATGTTAACTGATTAAAAAGTGGGTACAAATTAAAATCGTAGGAGTAAACTATATCGGACTTGAGGAGAGTATATGATATATCAAACTGGTTGGTTTAATATAGAATTTAAAATTGGGGTCTTTTATTTTTTTTAAATAAGAAATGATACAAAATATTTTTTTTTTAACGGTTAGAAACATTGGCTGCATGTGCTGAATCAAACACCATATCTTATATTATGCAATCATAGAGTTTTCACAGATATACTTCTCTTATAAAAAAACTACAAAATGCTATCATTTAAATTCCGAAATTTCAAATACTCCAGATATGTATACCTTCTATCCCAATGTTTGCAAGAAAAATATATAGACATATATTCTTCAATTTTCAGACTCGTCCTTTTGTTTGTTATACTTCATGGTTATTGGTGAGAAAGAGCAAATGCTTAAATAAAGGGGTTATTGGCCAGAAATATTCTGCCCCATGAATCATGATTTTTTTTACAGAGCTCCCCATGAATCATGATTGAGAGAAGGGGTTCTTGCCACAGGACTCCACAGTCAAGAGTGCCTTCAAACATTATTCTGGGCCAGCTTCTCCTTCTTTACATGGCTGTCAGGGACAGACACTGAGCAGCACTATTATTGCACATTGGAAAATGGTTAAAGGTGTCCAAAGAATTACTTCTAATCGAAAAGAATTCAAGTGGGCAGCTCAAATGGACAGGTGGGAGTGGGCAGGGTAGAGCTACCTCTTATTAGACAAGAGAAAAACCCACCATAAATATGAAAAATCACAATTGAATTGCACATGCAGCAATCGGAGGATCTGAGCAGTGGCATTAACTCACAAGCTATGAACTCAATGTAGTTTTGGAGAAGAGGCCACAGGCAAAGAACTGCATGATACAGAGCTCAAATCTAGCGTAGGGAAGCAGCTAGATATGGAACAATAAGTAAAAACACCTTGTGGCTGTAGCGTTGCTCAAAACTTTGTCCTTATTACTAGTTTTAGCTGCATTGACTTCTACATTCAATGCAAATCCTTTTGTGAACCAAAATTGATGTTAGATGATAAGTTGAATATGATGCTAGAATTAGGTGGAAATTTAAGTTCGAGGTGAACTATACCTTGCTTTGATAGCTACTTTGCTCATTTTAAAATAAGCAGCCAAGCTTTGGTTTCTGGGTATCATAGATAATTGCCGGTGATCAACAAACTACTACTTCGATCATTTTAAGAGCAGGCAGTCACACTTATTCCAGCCCTACCAAATATCTTTACTTTAGTTGTAACTTTCTTGGGCCTACCCACTTGACTGTTTCTGTAGCTGATTTAAGCAGTCTTTATGGTAGTTGATGATCATCTTTAACCAAACAGAAGAAAGACTGTAGAAAGAAAAATGGCAATTGAAATCTGAGGTTGAAAAAATACAGTACACTCTAGGTAACCACAATGACAAGCACAGCAAACAAGCGTCACTATGCATCCTGGGTGACCGACCCGCGGGAGTATTTAACGAGACTCGACCAGTATGTATAGTGGTTTTCCATGGAGCCTCTCGCGGCCCTGCAATAACAAGTACGACATCAGTTTCAAAAGTTCTATACAATAAACAGACATTTTTGAACATGTTCTGATTCACACCTTGAGTTCTGGTAGCTCAATTACGCAAGCACATTCGACAACTTCGGCCCCAGCGCGTTCTAATAAACCAAAGGCAACCATCATAAGCATACAATTAAGTATCATGTAATTAAGATAGGAGATTAACTTATGAAATGATTATATAACCATGAATGGATATTATCCCATATTCATGATTATGAATCCCGTTCGCAAATATGGACCCTTGAGTCTTAGATATCGGTTTGCAACAAGATAAAGCACTAAAATACAGCTAGATTTGGCTATCTAAATGTTTTGGCATATCCCATAATTTAATTCAAAACTGTCAATTGTTCTGATCTCCCCGCTGGTGAGAAGCAGGGCATAAATGAATAATTCAATATTCATATGTTCTAAGTTCCGACAAAAATTTTTAGTTCCCTTCATATATCATCATGAAAGATGAGATGGGTATGAGTAGAATTGGGCTCATGTCCTTGATGAGAGCAAATACATGCAAACTTAGCATCTCTCTACAGGACAACAAAGATGCATCTTGTTTATCATTCAGAAACCTTCTGATCCCTATGGGGTGCCCACTGGGAATGTCAAAATGTCTTTTGATATTCTTATCTTTGGATTAGAATATAGATAATCTTACCAATTAAGTTCATTGCTGCGCAAAGTGTGCCACCCGTAGCAATCAAATCGTCAACAACTAAAGCGCGATCACTATGTTCAACAGCTCCAATGTGCATTTCAAGACAGTCTCTACCATATTCTAGAACATATTCCTCTGAGATGACTGGACCTGAAGTTTCAGATTT
This sequence comes from Piper longum, assembly GCA_032619315.1. Classification (NCBI taxonomy): domain Eukaryota; kingdom Viridiplantae; phylum Streptophyta; class Magnoliopsida; order Piperales; family Piperaceae; genus Piper; species Piper longum. The sequence continues at coordinate 16,396 of JAVDBV010017176.1, forward strand.
TTATTTAGAAGTAACAAGTACTCTTTAAACAAAACATAGCAGCAGACACTTGCAGACTATGAAAAAACTACATAATATGAGAGTTATTGTCTTGTATGCATAAAAGATAATAACTATGTTATTTGATGAAAGTTAAATAGTAGAATACCACATCCCCTGTCCTCAGAAAATATTGTCATAAGCCAGGAAGAAGGCTATAAAACTCAAGTAGATATATGGAAAACATACTTGCTCATCATAAAATCAACGTTAACTTGGGGCCGTTCGGTTAACAAGAAAGAAATGTAAAATTTACGAGAATCTTTAGTGGTCAACCATACCAATAGTAATATATACTCAAATATATTTAATAGTAAAGTAGTATATATTCTATGTATTTTGTATACAAAACAATCATAATTACCTTTAGGTGAGAGTGGAAAAAAAATCCTACTTTTCCTTCTCAACATAAGAAAAGGTAAGACCATTTTGTGCACATGGTAGTCATGATTATGTATACAAAATACATTAAACATACACTACTTTTCTACAAAATATATTTGGGAATACAGATAAGATTGATCATTTAACAATTTCCTACATTCTAGATTTCATACATGCCAACCAAGCAGACACTTAGCAAGTAGTTCAGGATTGAAAAATTGATTGTCTCGCATTATTATTGTACTTGTGAAGATAGAATTGGGATCAGGGCGGCCCTAATTCCTTTACATGCTTCAAGATTGTACCCTTAGATGATCAATGACTACCTTGAACTATTTTCATATAATCGTTGAATGTAATTGACATTAAAGGTTTCCAGAAGTGCATGCAGAATGCAGTCACTGAAGAAAATAGTAATTACAGAATTTATCAAAATAGGATTGACACTTTCTGAAGGACATCACCTAATTGTCATCGAATTACTCCACATTGATATCAGATACACTTACGATCATCAAGGTATAAGAAAAAATAAAGCCGAGAGCAAACTGATTAGCCACAAATATAAATTAAGCAGAATACAGAATTTTGCTATGAAGATAAATTCAATTGACATGCAGTATACTATGCTTTTGAATGCTGGGGAAAAAAAATACCTGGCAACTTTCTTGGTTTCCTTAGAGGAACAAACTTAGCTCCAATAGCCAACGCAAGTGGAGGGCCGAAGAAAAACCCTCTAGCCTCAATTCCTAAGGCAGTCGCATAGATAGCAGATTAATTGCATTCACATCTTACAAACAACTACTATGATCACCAAGTGTATTTTATTCTTTCAACATGATCATCAAGTGTATTACGAACAAACCGGGAAGCAATTAAGCAATCATTTAACAGTAAGTATCCATTGTGTTTTCTGTAGAGCATTAGAAGAGAATATTACTCGTAGAAAGAAATAGAAATAAAGTCAAAACAGAAACAAAGTTGCCAGGTTTTAAAATTGTTTAAGACCCTAAACATGCAAACAGGAACAAGCAAAGATGAATCAAGGCTAAATCAGACGAAAACATATTAACAATATTATTTTCAAAAAATAATTAATTTCTAAGACGATGCCCTTAGTATCTTGATGATGTTAACAAGCTAAATTTTGCTAAGGAAGCATCAGCAAGTTCACAGAGAGTATCAGAACTGAAAAACAGAGGATAAAAAACTAGGTGAAAAAGTTCCGGTTAAGAGAAAAACCATCAACCTGCCACTACCGAAATGTTCTTGTTCTTGTATCTTTCAACGAACATGTCAATGGTGTTCTTGAAAGCTTTCGTATCAAGCAATAGCGTTGTTATGTCACGGAACATTATCCCTGCCATGCACCACCATAAAACAGGATTCGCTCAGAAGTTGAACACAATTTTCAAAAGGAAAAGGCATCTCCTTACTAAAAAACAAGCAAGATAATGCAGCTACCTAACACACACATCCAAGAATATACATGCCATTTCAGATACATGTATTTAAAAAAATACCCAACAAGAAATATATAAGAACCAGTAAAGAGGTTGTTCGTAACAGAGAACAGAATTCAAGAAAAACGAGATGTATTCCAAGGTGAGACTCTAGAGAAAACGATAAACCATGAACAAAACGTTACTATAAAATCATACTTAGTTGATATAACAGATAAGTCATGGGTAGAGGACGGAGCACCTGGCTTGGGGAAGTTGGGCACCACCCTAATAGATGAGGCGATGCCATTAACCCGAGGGTCTTTCTCCTCCCAAGCCGACATTACAGAAGCTGAAACAAAAGACCTTACTTCAGAGAAATGAACTTGGTAAAAAGAAACAACAAATACCCAGAAAGGTAGAGAGGAGGTTGAGAGGTAGGGTGGAAGATTGAGAAGGTATATTTGTAGTGTGGAGCTTGGTGACACAATAGACAAAGAGAGAGAGAGAGAGAGAGAGAGAGAGAGAGAGAGTAGAGAAGGGTGGAAAGAATAGAGTTTAGCTAAAAACAAGATCACCGAGACAAGAAACAATGGTGGTCCTCAGTCCTTGAACTTTTAGAAAAACAAATGGAAAGGGCAGGTAACAGTGCCGGCCATTGCCCACCCACCCCCATTTTTTTCCCCTTTGCCACAGCAAACCCCTCTTTCATGGCCTCTGCAACCAAACAGATCTTTTGGGCACTGAGCCACTGCTAAGATTTGGCTCTCAGGTTGAGGAGCTTTAATTGTTTTGAATGCTCCTTTCGTTCTTTGATTCTCACCCTCTCCTCCCTAATCCTTCCCCATTAACTGCCATCACCTTCCCACCTTTTCACTCATTTGGCGACTTGATATGCACACGTAAATGAACAGAAAATCTAATCTAAATCCTGTTCTGGGTCCTAAATAAATAACCAACTCCTTTTTTAATACGAATACAAGGTTCTGCATTGCCATTTGCTCTTGCTAACCGCTAAATACTACGTTTTAGACGATTTACCCAGCATAGCATGGAATATGGATGGTAAAAATTAGCTTTGTCAGAGCAAAATTCATTAATATTACATGCATCAATAGCATCAATGATGAATTCATTCACCCTTTTTTTTTAAAAAAAAGCCTATAACAATTAGTCAAACTATAACAATAAATCAATCATCAGACACTAAACTTATCAAGACAAGCTTGACTATTGAACAATTCTATTTATCAGCGCCTTGCATTATAAATTATATAATTAAGGGTACATAGAAGGTCTTAATGAAACGCCTTCTTGAGGCTGTTTGATCGCCTCTTGGATTGCAAATGTCTAAATGCCATTGGAAATAAAAGGTTGCAAATATGATACTGTCCCCAAATTACACATGATCTCATAATAGCAGTGCTTTCATTTTCCAAGCAATTGAAACAGTGCTACAATATTGTTTCAATTTGTTCCTGTTCTTGTCTTCATAATGTTTTCATTGAGTATGATCAATAACGGCCTCCAATGTTTCTTATGTAATCAATGAAATACTTAATGTACTATATAAATCTGATATATATATATATATACCACCCACCATCATTAATTATTAGTATTTTTTATTATTAATGATATAATTATTACTATGGTTTTCAATGGTCATAAAAAAATAAAATAAAATAAAATATTAAATATGTTCACTAGAGCAATCTTAACTAATAACAGGAAAATGGAAAGACTGTGTTATTTAGTCATTATCATCATAACTAGATAGAAAGGGCATGATTAACAGATGTTTAGTGTAATCTCAAGTTGCCGGCCAACGGTGCCCGCGGATCTGGGGACTGTGGAGAACAACTGTCAAACAAAGTTAGGTGGGACCCGGTTGGGGAGAGGCTCTTTGGATTTTGGATGCATTATCTACGGCCCAGATTCTG
>JAVDBV010017235.1:0-17251 GCA_032619315.1 Piper longum
CCTCTCCCTCCTCGCCGCCGTCGCCTTCGGCTTTCTCCGACGCCGCAATAAACCAACAATTAGTTAATTAAACTAATTAATTACCAAATACAAATTCTTATTTCATTCTCTCTCTCTCCGTCTTTGTTATGCTTTTTTTTTATGTATCTTATCTCCTTGTTGGTAGGAGGACAAGTGATACTTGTAAAAGACTTAAGTAAAAATCTATATATAGACATATAATTTTTACATTAATGGTTATATTTGTATTAAGCTTACAATCTTATGTCCATTTTGTATACCACTTATATTGTTGGCTTAATTTTACATTCGTAAACAAAATTAGTAAATTGTATATATGTTAATAGAAAAGTTTTAATTTCTCTAAACTAAAATTTAGATTAAGAAAAATGTATAACTCTTCTGGCAATTTTTTTTCGGCCCAAATATATTTGTATCTCATCTCTAACGAGTTGAGCTAACATTTTAAACTTTAAATGTAAAACTTGTAGCTCGAATTAGAGTTTTACATTAGCGAACTAGTCGGTTCAACTATTGATTTAAGTCAAGTCAATTTGAGTCGAGTTAATTTTATGATCTGTGTGCTAAATCGAGGCCGATCATGAGTTATGAACGATGAGGGTCAAGTATATCTTAGTATATGATGATAACATTAAAAAAATAACGAAAAATAAGTTATCAAAATATATGACATTATGTAATATTTTTTATGTATTGATCGTAGAATTATTTTTAGACTGAATAACATATTAGTACGTATTATAAGGTAGTTTGGGGTGATTTATTAGTTATAGAACGTGTCACTGTGATGTTATACAGTATATTATACTTTATGAGATTTTCTCCTATTTTTTTGATTTTTTTTAGGATTTGTTATGGTTAGTTATTATTTTTTACTTTAGTTGAAGTCGATTCAACTTTTATTTATGAGATTGCCGCAACAACATCAACATCGTCGCAGCCGCCGTCGGCGATAGCATTTTATCGGTGGTTTCCACCATCGCATTTGCCGTTTAGGCTATTTTTTGGCAGCGACAAACCTCTTTTGGCTAGACCAACTACCGAAACAACTTGCCCTAGCCGAGATCTTTCATTTGAGACCGATCCTGACTACTACCGTGGCCGTCGGCAAGGTCGCCATTCCTAGCACCGATTCCTCCACTTTTCATTTGTTTTTTAGCTAGTTGGCGGTCAAACTTTGCCGATCACCACCACCACTATGTTTCTTGTCACCTGGGCCATTGATCCCAACCGGTGGCCACCCCAACCTCGCCACCCTGCCTTGCCACCCTTGGTGATTTTCGAAGATGGACGTTGTCGACCCATTTGCCTGTTTTTGAGTCTGCTTGCCCGACATTGTTCGCCAGCTCGTGCCCAAGTCTACTATTTCATGTTTGTGCCCACCCAGTCAACCCACCAGTTTAGTTAACACAGATCAAGTTGGTTCAGCCCGTTCGACTTTGTCTGGTTTAGCCTAGTTGACTCGATTCTTTGTTTTTGCCTGTTTTCAGTCGTTTCTTGACCGATTTTGGTAATTCAACAACCTCTATATTAGTTTAGATGCATAATCACATGATTTAATATGTTTGGATGTTATAATTTTTTATTTATTTATTAGTCATTTTTTCATATTATGTCTTGATTTACTTGCCTTATGTTTAGTTGTAGATTTGTTTAGCAATGTCTTTTATTATGATGTTTTTTATGATGTGAGCACATACCACGATCATGCATTATATACAGTTGTCAATCTTTTACTTAGCAGTGGGTTCTAATGTAGGTCCTGAAATCTGAGCTCGCCATAAATGTGCTGATTCGCTTGGAGCTTAGAACTATAAATTTGTTAATACTTTTCTCATCTTTATCGTTGAAGTCTATTGTGGATTGACTTTCAAATCGTAGGACATCTTAAGTGGCTATTTTATCATACCCCACTTAACACGGGCTATTGAGATGTATTTTACTTCTAAGATTAATAACACTCAAGGATGAAATCCCTCAAGTTGTTTTCGAACTAAGATTCACCGCAAGTTGCATTCAAGCCTATTATATAAATCTCTTCCTAAGCTTATTTATGATTTTATCAAGTTTTCACTGAGACGAGAGATGGTGAAACTAACTCACATGTACTATGAGCGGATGGATGCACATACCAGTCATAGTTGGCTCTAGATTAGTGAGAGGTTGTTTTATTTCCGATGGATCTTGACAACTCCACGTTTTGAGTTCCTTACACTAGGAGAAACGTAGAGGTTTACAAGTACTTTTTAATACAACACATGTCCATACATGCACTTTAAAAGTTACTGAAGGCAACTATTTAAGAGTACTTGGTCTTCCTACTCATGACTAGGAGATAAATGGATAAAAAGAAGAGGATTTAGGATATACTTATAGTCCCAAAGGATCAAACAAAGAAAGAGAAAATACCGAGAGAGGTATTAATAGATCAGTCAGTTTAGGATGCTACCGGGTCTGTAGTTTGTTGGCTCTTCAGTAGATTCTCTTATATAGAGTTAAGTAGAAGTATATAATGATTTTTTTTTAAATGAGAGTTATCTATCATTTGACAGTTTGATATTTAATTATTTTTCAGACCATTGACATGTAAAAACCACGAAAAAATAATAACAACAACAACAATTATAATAATAATTTTTCCTTAAATGAAAAAAAAATTGTATGGCTAGAAATGAGTCGTTATTTTCAAAATTTCCAGGTTTGAGGTCCATTTAGTATACTTGCTTTGATTCTTGTCTATCGAGTCACTTTTAAGGCTTGAGTTAGTTTTGACTTTGGACTGTCTCGATTTGAGTTTTTCGTCCATAGGTATATTGTATATACCTATAGGTGGGTCCCACTACAATTGTTAGAAATTTAGATCGTGCCACGTGGTAAGATCTGAGCCGTCCATATCTTTCCTGGCTTTGCTATATATTTTTCCCATCCTCCATGATGTCACGGTGTTAACGCTGCTGCCACTTCGGCTCACCACCGACGAGTCTCCGCCTCACCCTCGACCAGCGTACCGACACCCCATGATCGCCTCGGGGCGATCTTTCCAATCGTACTTCTCATGACCACCCGGCACCCGTGTCGCCGTAGTCGTCGTCAGTGAGAGGATTTTTGGAGCCGGTCTACACTGCCGCCACCACCGCTTTGGGCTACTTTCCGGTGTTAGCGAGCCACCACCGGCCAATTCGACCACTCACACAGCTTCTCCTCGTCGAGATATATAATTTGGGACTGACACTGACCTCTACCGTGGCCGTGATCGCCGAGGCGAAGTCGCTACACTAGGCGGCGGTCCACCCCATTTGTTGTTGTTTTCCGGCTAGCCCGTGGCCGGACTCTATCGATCGTCATCACCAACATCTTCCCCATCACGCCCTCTCTCGATCGTGACCACCGACGCCACAGTCAAGAATTTGGGCCTCACAATTACTAGCCAATAGGCTTTTCTTGGCATTTTCCGGCTACGGGCACCGCCGCCCCTGTTCAACCCGTTTACCCGTCATTTCTGTTCGGCTCCGTTTGCCCATGATCGTGCCCGCCTGATGGTGACCGTGTTCGTCTACTCGAGTCCGTTTGCCCATGTTCGGATTCGCCTGATCATGTCGAGTCCGCCAGTCCAGACCAGGTCTGCCCAGCCAACCCAACCTATTTCCAGCAAGGTTGGTTCAGACAATTCAGTTGGGTTTTGTTCAGCTTGATCGAGTCCGATTCAACTCGTATTCACCCGTTTATCGACCATTTTTTGTAATTCGAGAACCTTTTCATTAGTTAAGATGCATATTCACATTGGTTAGCATGCTTAGATATTATGAGTATTTTTCCTTATTTAATAATTATTTTATTTATTCTTTATTTATTCATGATTATTAATTTGTTATTATTTGACTAATTATTGTAATTGATAATGTATTTATTTATAGGTATTATTTTTGTTCATGTTTATATATTTTAATTAATTAATTAATTGATGATTAATTATTTTCTTACTCATGTTATTATTTATACATATGTACTTGTATGTTCGTATATTAAATATTTAAAATAATGTCCTCATGAACAATTAATATTATTTATGTCTTTATTGTTATTTATAATTAATAATGACATATTTACTTATTCATATTAACCGTATTTATGTTAATTAAATTGTATTTATTTATTTATTTATCTTTTTGTATGTTCGCTTGTATATTATTATTTTTTTGTATTTAATTGTTCATTCTTGTATTGTTTAAATATGATATTATTATTTTTCATGATTAATGAATATTGACTAATTATTATTTATTTATTAAATTATTATTTTATTATTTATTTAATTATTTAATTAATCATATGCTTACTAATACGAATATATATATATATATATATATCTATATACTTGTGTTTATTCGGGTATTTATATACTATGATTATATTATTATTTTATTATTAGAGTATTATTTATGTTCATCTATTTATTATTTATCTAATTATGTATGAGTGTAGACATTGATTATTTATAAATTATTTAATTATTATTATCATGTCTTGATTTGTCTGTCACTTGTTTATTTCTAGGTTATTAGCATTGTTTTATTTATTTTTGGATGTATTGCTGATATGAGCACATATTACAAGTATGCATCATATAGAGACATTAGTATTTTATCTAGGAATGGGTTTCAATGTAGGTTACGCAGGTTGAACTCATCAACTTAAGACATAGGGCTCCACTCATTTAAATTAGTTTTCCGTCTCATTCTTGGTATATCGGTCAACCTTTCAGGTCCGTATAATTATTTGAAATGTTGCATTTTTCCTTTTTGGTAGCCCTGGTCGGCCTGAGCCCATATTCAACGACCATGCATTGAGTGCAATCGGGGTTAAGGAATTGACTCAGTCTGATATGGGGCCGCACCTTCAAAATTATTGGAAAAACGAAACACCTGCCCCCAGGCCGAAAGGGTGATAAGGCGCAATGTCGCAAGACAACTCATTATGCACTTGTGATACCGAAAGGGTGAGTCAATGGCAAATATTGGTAACTACAAGTCGTGGGCTACGTAGCGTGTGTGCGCATGCATGGGATGGTAGCCGGATGGGGTGGCCTCCCCTCCCGGCATATTAAGAGCTTAGTATAGGCTCATAATCACTAAAAGACTTGTGAAATATTAATGAGGAATATATTGACTTGTTTCATATAATTATACGGCTTAGTGATTTTATCACTAATGCAGAATTGCCTCCGCAAGTGAACAACTTCGGACTGATGCTTAAGAGGAGTGTGGTGGATGGTTCTTTTACCAAATTAGGCTTGGTGAATTGATAATAAATTGGATTTCCTTTTTACTCTTTTGAGTTATAAGTGTGGTTACGGGAAACGGTCCAAGACTATGAGAAATTTGCTCAAGTAGTTAATTTATTTTATGTTTTGATACATGCTATCATAACATGCTTTATTTTTATGATTAATAAATTTCTAGATTTATTTGTTGTATTATAATTCAAGTTCTTGAATGTTATGTTTACAAATTTAACTTTTTAAGTAACACCCGGCCCAGATAGGGCGGGTCGTTACATGTGGTATAAGAGTACGGTTTTTCAATAGCTCACACATTATAACTCAAGTACCTTGTTGAAAAGTCCAGTAAATATCTTTTCCCAATGTTTTATGTTATTAATGAATGACTATACTCGCTAACAAACTTAAATAATAACCAAATTTCTTTTTTAAGCATAACACCCGTATGGGACGTTGTGCCACTTATGATTAATAAATTTCTAGATTTATTTACCAAATTATAATTCAAGTTTTTGCATGTTATGTTTACAAATTTACTTTTTTAAGTAACACCCGGCCCAGATAGGACGGGTTGACATCCGTTACTAACATTGTTTTTATATTATATATGTAAGTCTTGTGTTCCTAAGTCGGCTTTGGTAGAAGGATAAATAAACATTATACACAATATAGCTCAGTGTGGTTATCTTCTTTCGTATTTTTATTTATACTTGATGAGTTTTTATGCATATTTAGTAATGTCTTTAATTCTCAAGATGCCAAGTAGGTTGTTTTAATCTGTTTTATTGATCGAGTCTTACCGATTAATAGCTTTAGACATTATTCGACTCGATCATAACATTTCTGATTCGGGTTTTAGATGAAGCAAAATCAGCGTGTTATAAATGATGCTATATAATTATATTTATTGATACCCAACTTGTTCTATTTGTACTTTAATACAATTTTACTCTCTTAGCGCAAAAAAATTTATATTATTTTCTAATCCATAGTAGATATTAAAAAAACCCTTTTACAACTATTAAAAATTTCAAAGCTGAGAGAGAAGTGGAGCTTGAGATTTGAAGGACGTTGAATCAAGCAATGAAAATAGTGTAAATGTTATTTATCTATTTAATTTGTTGCCTTAGGATCTGTGTGGTTCACATAAAAATAGTGTAAATGAAAAAAAAACTATATAAAATAAAAATACATTGAGATAAAATGATATAAAAATTTTAAAATTTCTTTTATATGCTTGAATAGCATGAAAGAAACATTAAAATAAAATATTCCTCTCCATGTGCACTTGCATGTGCCTTCCAAATTTTTTTCTAATTTATTTTATTTTCATAAATTAAATATTATTTTGTAAAATTTTTATATAGACTTACTTTGATTGAAATTTAAAAAAAAAATTAATTAAATTTCATGACATCTAAATACAAAAAAATTTGTGACTTCTAAATTTTATATTTTTTTACAATTTTAAAACTATCAAACAGAGCCTTGCAAAATTGTCCCACCTATAATGTGCATAGAATAATTATTATATTGTGACTAGTTTTGGTCATAGCCCATAAACTAGGATCTTTACATAAATCCACCAAATGCGAAACACTTTCAAGCGGCTATTTGAAAATTTTATCCTTCTTGACAGTACACTTTGTCCTGTAATGTAAATAATCTATCTATGTTCCTGTTGCACATCTCTTTTATTATAAGCCACACTCCTAACTAATCTTTACATTTGATCACACATTAAACACCGAGCACTTCGTAATTTGGCACTATTCAAGGCATATACCTATTGATGGCCGGCTCTAAATTTTGTTTAGAAAAATGGACAATTGCTAAGAGGATAAGAACTACTCCCCGCAATTCAAGGTCGATGGTTCTGATTGAAGATTCAGTTCTTAATTATGAAACCCAGAATGTGGATCACAGACTTTATAAAGATTTTTCTTTTTTGTTTTTGATGATTTTATATAAGAACAATGAAAAGGCTACAAGCAACGTGCAAGCAAAGCACCCTTGTCTCTGCTTTATCGGGTGTTGATTGGAAAGACAGATCACATCCTTATCTATCTCCCTCAATCCACCGCCACCACTCTTTGGACCTTTCCTAAACTCCTGCAGCATCGTAAAGACAGATTAAATATGGTACCTTGAGCTCCACCCCCCTGAATTTTCCTTATTTATTCGCTCTGAAAAAAACTTAATTGTCAGTTTTATTTTTTCGTACATCACATTAATGATTATTATTTGGTATACCTAAGTATAATTTTGTTATTTTTTATAAAAAATTAATTAGGTGGCTTTTAAAATTCGACTCATATTTTTTTATATAAAAGAGAATTCTATTAATGTTAAACATAACATCTTCTTGAGAGCTTTTGAGCACATTTAACTTATTTAGGGAGAGTTTAGAGAAGTTTTTCATCATCTCAAGTTAAAGTCGGGGTCGTAATCTAAGTTAAAGTCGGGGTTATAATCTAAGGTGTGAGGTTAATCTAATTTTTTTTTCATGTGTATGTTATTTTCTTAATTTTTTATATCTTATATTTTCAAGAGTTATATCTTTTAGATCTTGTTATTGGTATGATTTGGTTAGGAGAGTTTTATCAAATTTTTTAATACTTGATTGTAAAAAATTTTTTTTATCGAAATTGATCGAATAGGTTAGTTTTCTTTTCTTTAAATTGGGAAGAAAATTTCTATCTATTTTTTTATATCTCAGTATCTTTTATATATCTTATATTTATATTTATTTTATTTTAAAAAAAAATATTTTCTGAAAGCATCTATTTCCCAACACATTCGACGAGATGAGTGTTCAGAAAGCGTTGGGTTGGGGTGCGAGAGATGCATCCGGCACCCTTTCGCCTTTCCACTTCAATAGAAGGTATGAATGATCTTTTTAACTTTGCCAGACTGCCAATAACTTTCATAGCCTTTTATGTTACTAGTAATGATCACCGATGAGATTCAACAACTGCAACTGTGATGCCGGCTCGGCTTCTTCGATTCAGATCTTGAGTTGAGTTGATTGTGGCCCTTTATTTTAGGGTGTATATATAAAATTCCTATTCCTACGTACCTTGATATTATATATACTTGACAATGCAAGATTGTCATGCACGGTGTATCTTCAAGATAAACTCTTAAGTTTATACATAATTTTTTAGATACATTCTTCTTATATAGACACTATAAATGTTATGAAATTTTAGGGACTCCAATTTCGAAGATAAAAATTATAGTAACTTGATTTTGTTATTTTTGTTTGTATTTTAATTGGTTAAATCTACCAACCTTTAATTTTGTATTTTTTTATTAATAAAAATAGATGTCTATATACGTATATGAGCAAGTCTAACCGGGATAAGGATGTTACAATGAGAGTTGATCTACTGTGGGATTTGCGGCTCAGACCTTGAATCTGCTATGAATGAATTCGGCTTCCCCGTCTATCCTTTTGATCCCGGGTTAGTGTTATTAATTAATATTACCATTTTCTTTTTTTCTTTTCTCGGCTCGACCCGTTGGTTTGAGAACCTCTCAACCTTCTATAATAATTAGGGGTGTAATTGCGCGTGTATGATTTACCAAGAAAAAAAAAAACAAGGAAATGCCATTTATCTAAATGTAAAAATAGTGTGGTTAAAATAATAAGATTTTGATGTTCGAATGTATTATTATGACGTTGTATATAGAGGCATGGGCTGGTACAAATTCAACAATCTAATTTGAAATAAAATAAAAAGATTCTAATAAGTATTAGGATCCGTACTGACCATCCTACTTACGCCCTAATCATCTCTTATTATTGGCTCAAATTCAGGCATGAGATAGTAGGAGAGGTAACAAAAACGGGCGGGCCCCCTGTGCAAAAGCTCGAAGTAGGTCACGAGGTGGGGGTAGGGTTTATGGTTCGAAAATTGTAAGCAGGACACGGACCCCTCCATGGTGCCCATCTGCATCGCCTCCCCCTTCGCCGTCGGCGTTAACTACGGTAGATTTTCCGACATCCTAGTCGTGCACGAGCGGTACACGGTCTGCACCCCCGTCACGGCGCCTAAATCGTTACAGCCATTAATCACACGTGGAAAACCAGTCTTCTTGGGGTCATGGGTATTATTAACCTAAATTTTTTCCCAATACTCTGATCTGAATGTAGGTGCAATATTTCGGAGTGGGAAATGTTGCGGGTAGGAAGCTTATGGGAGGCAGCTTCTTCATAGGAGGGACGAAAGAGATGCGGGAAATGGTGGACTTTGCTGCCCGACACAAGATCAGTGCAGGTGTTGAAGTGATTCCGATGAGCTACGTTAACACAGCCATGTATAGACTCGCCAAAGGCGACGTTGAATGTAGGTTTGTCATTGATGCTGCCAATTCATTGTCCTCTGCCTAACCAGGTCCATCGATGGCTCTTCTTCGGCAGATTCTTTTTAATAATACAGGTATATTTTCTCACAGACCTTGGCCAGAGCACTGATATTTTTGTGCATGTTTATAAAAAAACAACCTGCTCCAGATGGTCTGCATTTGTAAACTTTTGATGAGATTAGTATAGATCTGATCAGGCTGATCATGCACTCCACAAAGAAAATTCAATTACATGGAGGACAATCATGAATTATTCAGCAATAATTAGGGGGTGCATATAGGCTAGATTTGCTAAATAAAACCCCCTCATTACTTTAAATCTTAGTACCAAATGCAACTATTTATCATTTAAATTTTCACTGTCCAACCTGAACTTGAACATTTACTATTTAACAAACTTAAATCCGACCATTTAAACTCAATTATGCTATAAAAATTTAATTTCGATAATAATATAAAAATTAATTTAAAATAATTACTTAAAATTATAAGGAGATTAATTAATCTAATATAAAAATAAATAAAATCAAATATTTATTAATTTTATATATGAACAAACACATTTTTATGACAAATTATAATAAAAATATAATTTTTAAAATTTTATATTATTAATATCCGGCACCCAAAACCAAACCGGTTGTTTAAAACCCATCCAATTATTCAATTACATGGATACCAAACTTGAACCATTAGAGTTTAGTTAGGCCGGGTATTTTGGGTAATTGACCCCTTGTAGTAACCATCAAACTTTCTGTATCATTCTTGCTAACATCTCTTATTCTTATACCAAGGAATCGATACTCAAAACATACAAAACATTTCAACAAACACAATATTGAGGAACATACAGATGTCAAGTTGCAGTCATCGTAATGAGTATACAACATGCAGCAGCTCAAAATGAGAGAGCAAGAGGGTATTAATAAATAACGAATTGAATAGAAGGTGTGGAAATAAAGCGAGTTATTGATCTAGAGGCATCCATTCTAGCTCTAACTCTACCTGTCCGCTCTCCACATTTTGCAGCTTAAGAGAGAGACCCTGCTTGATCTTGCCATCGATGACAGTAATAACACTGTCTTCGAGCAGTGCGTTATCTCGAGTTTTCAGCCATTTACCGATTTGCATGTCTCCAAAGAGGCTTGGGTCATCCAAGGCCATTGCGGCTGTGATCAGTGGCTGAAGATCAACCTCTGCTTCGCCCATTATGTCATCAGCTGAGAAGGTGTCATGGTCGTAAACTTGCTGTTTGGAAAAGATATTCGATTATTAAGAATATGGTTATCCAGGTTCTGCATTCTGTGAATATAAAATAGAATGCAATCAACTTAGTCATAAATATATTTGTGCATATAGATGATACACTCTTAAGGAATTGCTATAAACGTTTATCACCTTCTGCAGTCAACATAGGAAAAGGTAAAAAATTTGCCAGGCTAGAAAATTACCAGTTTCAAGGGCTTATATTCCTGAGGTACAGACAACATCAACTCTGCATTCCAAACAGGATTCAAGTTGCTCGACACAACGGCGGTTTGGGCCTTCTAAATAAAATGCACACACGAGCAGCAACAAATGTGAGAGAACCGTTCAAAAACCACAGATACAGTGCCAAAAGTATACGTGGTCAGAAAAGCGGAGCTAAGCATGGTATACATATAAACACAAAAGCTTCAAAGAAGACAGCAATTCTTATTTTGTAGTCCGCAAGTGAGAGATCTATTCAATCATTTCAGTTTTCTTCCCTCCCACTTTGCATATAGAAAATGACAAACAAAAACAGCAAAAGCTAACCTGCTGCCCAAGAGTCAGCACTACATAAGGATCGCTGCTCAACATGTCTCGAACAGCAAGATTTGTGCCCCTAATTACTTTCACCTTCAATAATCCAATAAACTCTACCATACCTGCCACCTGGAAATTTCAATAACCTTTGGTGAGTAATTGAATCAATGTAACTGGTAAGTTAACGAAATAAATTTCCAAGTCAATAATAACTTATTAATGATGAATATGAATCAGCTAATATTTTGACATGTGAGAAAGCCGGAAATAATAGTTGCATGCTAATTTGGCACTTCTTATTTTAGAGGTAAATTACCGTTTTCTTAGGAGCAGCTTGATCCGTAAAGCTTGGTGTACTTCCAGCAGTAGCAGGATTTTTCCTTGAAAAGGAGACTATCCTTAAGCTCGGTTTCAGGAACTCTTGTCCCTCATACTTTGCCCTAAGTTAATGACAAGAGGATAAAAATTTATTAGAGAAGTCCTTTAACTGTAAGAAAACACATGCTTAGGCAAAGAGCATTGCACCTGATGAAGTTTAATCTATCTTCATGACTAGAATCAGGGCATGGTTTTAAATATCCCTTCGGTATATAGGCTTCATAAATTGAATTTGCAGAAGAATTTCCACCAAC
Source organism: Piper longum (assembly GCA_032619315.1). Taxonomy (NCBI): domain Eukaryota; kingdom Viridiplantae; phylum Streptophyta; class Magnoliopsida; order Piperales; family Piperaceae; genus Piper; species Piper longum. Next base: position 12,091 of record JAVDBV010017235.1, read on the forward strand.
CTCAAACATGGATTCTATTTCAGCATCAGACCAATCATCCAGCGTCACTGACAAAACCTAACAGCATAATGGAAAGAAAATAATTTATCACATATAAGCATGGTGCATGGAAAATACAATAAGAAAACAACTATTAACGATGACCTGAAGATGCTAATTAAGAGCTAACTTATTGACAGGAATGCAAAAAAATGATAATGTGATACCTTTGATATGTGGGTGCCGAGACTTCTATGAACCCCACAACACTTCAAGCATATGAATACTCCAATATTTGCGGACCTGCAGAACACAAGACACAAATCCAATGAGAAGCTGCATTCTCTGCACGCAACAACAGTAATAGACCTCAGATTGGCACTATTTTCGTGAACCAAACCCTAACATCAACCGGTTATAGCTCCTACAGCACTTACGCCCACTTAGGATCTGGAGCACCACAATCTGCACATATGCGATTATCACTCCTAAGCATAAGCTCTTTTAGTTTCCTGCCACTCCCTGCAAGTGAATTGGTAGGAATTCAATCATTATAAGAAAATACACTTATTTTAGAACTCGAACAGGATTTGCGATAGTAATTATAGGGTTAATCCCACATCAGTTTCGGGGTTAACATGTTACTTGTATATAGGCTAATGGGAAAGTCTTATTCTTTGAGCTAGCTTTTAGATTAAGAGAGGCTCGTGAAACCTGTTTCAAATCCCTTTGGAGGCCCTAACAGTGAGAGGCTGGTTGGTTTTGGTGTTGTCTCGGTTTGCCTTTGGTTTTAGTGTTGTCTTGGTTTGCCTTACAGTATGTAAGCCAACCCGAATTAGACTCTCAGAACTTCACTATAATATGTGGACCTAACATGTGGTGAGGGGAGATAATTCGGTGTTGACTCTATCTTCACTATAACGTGTGGACCTAGCATGTGGGAAGGGGGAGATGATTCGGTGTTGCTTTGCCTCCGTCTTCAATATAACATGTGGACCTAGCATGTGGGAAGGGGGAGATGATTCGGTGTTGCCTCGGTTTGCCCCATGGGATATCAGCCAGCCCGAATTGGAATCTCCTAGAACTTCACTATAACATGTAGACCTACCGGGTGGTGAGGAGGGGATGATTCAGACGGTAACTCGCTTGAATTGGAGTCTCTTGAAACTTCACTATAACATCTGGGCTTAGCATGTGGCCATGTGGTAAAAGGGAGATGATTAGGATGACATGATGTACGAGGGGGAGATTTGTTGAATTAATCTCACATCAGTTTTGGGGGTAACTTATAACTTGTATATAGACTGATGGGAAAATCTTATTCTTTGAACTAACTTTTGGATTAAAAGAGGCCCGTGAAACCGGTTTCAAGTCCCTTTTAGGGGTCCATAAGGCCCAATAGTAATGAATACATCAAATTGTAATTTCCGTTGTCTGGTGTTTATCAACAACGCCTAACATGATTTTGCAATTTCAGTATTACAAAAGATGAACTCATAAAAAATCATAACCATTATGAGCTCTTTGTATTCAATCATTAACATGACAAGGGATTCCTATTTGCATTGTATTATTACAGCCGTACACCACGATTAGCAAGCTGCAGAAAAAAAGCCGTAATGAGGACAAAATACTTCGCTATATGCATACCTGGGGAAGGTTTAGCATGGCTGGAGTAACGATCAGCCATCCTCCACCTTCAGAATGAGGCCATCTACCACGCTCTTCTCCAACCAGAACCTACAATCGCAGAATTTAAAACTGCAACGGTTTCAACATACACAATCATGTCAGCAAATTCTATAGAAGCATAATTTATGAAATATGCTAACACAGAAACTGGGCAATCATTTAATGAAAAGAATGTGCAAATGAGATTCAGAAATGGTAGGAATCAAATGTCATTACCAGCAATCCGGATCTACATAGCACGAATGATGAAGACAAGTAAAATAAGAAGGACAAATTGATAACTGGCTAATGTGCCAAATAGATGGAAAGAAGAGGTGTGAAACAATCTACAAAGTAACATCTATATGTATGCAAGATCTGATCAGATGAAATTAAAGAACTGATTAAATAAATAAGCACACAATGTGAAAAAAGTAAAAACATAAAAAAAACATAGAGGAAAATGAAAAGATCACCGGACATACATACGATGATGGCGTTCAATTGTTGATGAGCTTCTTTTTCGAAAACAGAGGAATCGAAGAAATTTGTTGATTGTTAACGAGGTGACGAAGAAAGAGACCCAAATCTGAATCCCCCCCAAAAAAGACGCAAGTGACGGACGAACGGACAGATCGCGGCCATTTGACGGCGCCCATCGACTCCAACGTCGAACGTTGCCATCTGCGGGGCCCACCAGGTCTTGCGTCGTCGCATGACATATTGCGATCGGAATTGCAGAAAATAGTTTATGAAGATCCAATTTATTATTTATTTTTATTGCTATTATTGTATTTTTTACTATTCTTTTATAAATAAAAGTGGACAATAACTAGTAGCCCAGCAAAGATACGCGTCTATGTAAAATGTTGACATTTAAACGAGCGTTGTTTTTCAGATTGAGAAAAATTTAGCAAGTTTTAAGTTCTTTTAGAGATATAATTAAAGGCTTTCAAAGGCCAAATATAGATTGAAAGACCTTAAGTCAAGCTCCCAAAATGACCTCTATTCAATTATTGTATGTATCCAAATTTATCCCTTACTTTTTTATCTTTCTACATCTAACAATAGGTTCAAAACTGTTGGTTGACATGTTATTTGTATTTTATCATTTGATTGGTTGGCATTACCCTTAAAATACATAATTTTTTTTTTTTTTTAACTTGCCCATGTATCTTCTCAAAAGAATAGGATACCAAATGTGAGAGTTTCTATTCGGCTTTCTCATCATTTTTTTTCTCATCAAGTCGGTTGCTGCCCATATTCTGAGATGCATCCGAGTTGAATTCTTCTCTGGGCCACTCCAAAGAAAAACTTGCAATAATTCATTAGTATACAACGAACAACATCTGGGGCGCCGCTCTCCTTCAAGAGCTGGTGTTGATTGACATCAATAGACTTCCACATGCCATTGCTTGTTTTTTTTAGCTGAGACAGTTTCTCGTCCCAACCTCCCCCCTCTGCTCTGCAACTCTCCTCAGAGTATCTTGGATTCCGGGCATCATTCCCTTCAATCCACAGAAATAGATGTGTGCACCATTGTCAAGTAGCTTGAAGATTTCGTCACTGTATTCCTCCATCTTGTCCTGGACGTACATTTTACCTCCATTTCGGTTCTTCTGCTCCCTGCTCAACGCTTTGTCGTATCTGAAATTGTAAGGGTAGTCCTGAAGATAGTTGGTGAATTCGTCATCATAGAGAAGACTATCTGTGTTGGCAACACCAAGGAAGAGCCATGCTAAATCCTTGAAGTTGTAGTTAGGAACAGATTCCATGAACATTCGCCGGAGATATCCTCGGAATGGGGCCACACCAGTTCCAGTGCCAATCATAATATGAGTCGCATTTGGGTCTACCGGTAATAGCATCACCTTCACTGCAGGGCCTGCAAAAAAAAAGAAAGTTCCAGATTCATTCACAATGAAAACTGATCATGGGATTAGGAAATTATTCTAGCCATATAACCATCATATCAAGCTTTAAATGAATGTATAATATTTCAAGAAATCCAATGAAAGTTGAAATGTAAATTGTTATGAAGGTAAAAAAAACTTTAAAAAAAATTAAAAAATCATGAAAGAGCTCCAGTTACAGGAATATGTAATTCCTACGAACAGCTCAGAGCAGCCGTCTAAAACAAGCCTTGAAAAGTGGGATTTTACTATTTGCACAATTTGACAATGATCAACCATATCACCCAGAGGGATGCTACAATTAGTACCTGTAATTTGTACTTTATCTCCAGCTTTTGCATCACAAAGAAAATTGCTGCATACACCTTTCTTGGAAGAATCCTCCTTTCCAGTATCGGGATCAAAATAGACAGCACGCCGAACACATAAGGTGGCAGTTTTTTCATCAAAAAAATCGCCATATCTAGTGGATGCAATCGAATAGAGGCGTATGTTGTGAGGACTTCCTGGTCTCTTAGGATTTTCTCCCTGTAAAGAGATAAGAAGATGATAACTTATTGTTAAAACATACATTGCCTACTTCAATTCACCGAAATTTGAAAAACCTCAACTGCATGAAGTAGATTATGAACGCTCTTACATAAAAAAAATAGTTCAGAAGTACATTTCCCCATACTGAATGCACAACTGGCTTCATATATTGTGCATCGCAACACAAAGACTCCCATACAAATAACAAGAAAACTAAGTACCTTCATCATTTGAATATGTTTTTCAGTATATAAAACAATATAGAAAGGTGGATATTCTTACAGGAGGAATTACTCTGTAGCTCTGTCCTTCCCAATAGGGAACATTACCGCCATGGGCCTACAATTCTCTCGACGGAGACAATTGTTGCAGAGTACGGTTCCTTGGGCTTGAAAAGGTTGATAGATGACTCTTTTGCATCCTCAAGAGACAAAGGTGTAACTCCAACTTTTGCATGAATAGCTTGTCGCACTGACATAGTAACCCTGAATTGATTTGTAATAGAACATTTGGATTTTGTATTCATAGTTGTTAACGGCGTCCATGATTTTCCCTGAATTCTCAGGTATTTTGCCTGTAAAAGAAAGCATACGCATGATCAAAAGAATTCCCTGTACGGATTTTGCACATAATCCCTTACATAAATAAAAAACAAAGAAGTGATTGACAACAAGACTTTCACGGTTGATTTGTCACATTTTCAATTTGGACAATGTTTATCTCAGCCAGCTCTATAGAAGACTTTCGCATCAAAAGAATCATCAGTTAAGGTCTAAACGTCGTTTGTAGTCATATTTTGCCAACAAAAAAGAACTTTCTTTTCATCCATGCCATAAGTCCGGATCATGGAAGGGACATGAAACAGTTGTAGCTTAAAACTTAAGAAGGGGGGGAGGGGGGGCACAATAACGAGGGCGAGGGCATGGGTGGGGTCGTGAGGGGGCAGAAGTTGGGGGGGAGGGGGGATCCCGGCAGAGCATAACGACAAGGGCGAGGGCATGGGCGCGGTGGACGGCAGCTACAGCTGACGACGGATTGGATGGATATTAGTTTCCTTTTAAGAAACA
>JAVDBV010017249.1:0-14781 GCA_032619315.1 Piper longum
GTTCGGTCGCCGGTAGCATTTCCGGGTCGGTTCAAGGGTGAGCCGAGTCGGGGTGTTACAAAGGGTGTGTTTGAATTTGACTTGATATAAGACGAGCCAAACCGAGTTTTATTGTAAACGAGTCGAGCCGAGTTTGTCCAAAATATATGGTGTTTGGATTTGGCTCGTGTTTGGCTTGATATATTTTCGAACCGAGCTCAATCCAAGCTCGAGCCGAGCAAATGTTTGTGCTTAGTTTGTACTCGATTTATATAATATCAAAATTTTCTTTCTAACACTATATAAGTTCAATGTGACCTCAATAGTATTTACGAGCCGAGTCGAGCCGAATATTTTTTCAAGTTTGAACACATCGAGTTCAAATTTCGAGTCAAGCCGAGCCGAACACTCTTTAGCTCAAGCTCTGTTCGTTGTTCAACGAGCTTATCTATTTCGAGCCGAGTATTTTTTTCGAATACAAAATTAACGAGTGCGAGCCGAGCCGAACGTAAAAAACTCGCAAGCAAGCTTTGCTCATTTACACCTCTAAATAAAGTTAGAAGCATTACACACTCTTAATAGACAGGATCACTGAGCAGCCATGGGAATGAAAACCCTAAAATTGAAACATGAGCTGTCTAATTTGATCATCAAGCAGCTGATAAGCAGATTGAAACACACTAACCAATTTGTAATTTCCATGAGCTTATTAGATTAACCCACTCCAACATATGCTTGATCACCTTGGAGCTTGTTATAACATGTGATGGAAACTGATGCCATTCCAATTCCATTCAATTACTGTTACTTATATTGTTATAAGTATTACTGTTCTAAGCAACAACAAGAGCGAAGCTGGTTTGGTAAATATGAAGAGAACTGCAGAGAACTTGATTAACTTGTACTGCCATGGCCGAGCCTGCTCTGGGAAGATCTCTTCCCGAAAAATATGAACCATCTGCAGCAAACATGATGGCTAGGAGTCCAGTGACGGTGGCAGATGGGGCAAATGCAACAGCATCCGAATATGCAACGACGATGGCGGCAATGGCAGCAGATGCCGCAAATGTGGAAATGTGCTTCAGAACTCCAAACATTCTATCCGTGGTGAGGCTGCTGCCCCTTGCCGCTGCTGATAATTCTTCTCGTGCTTTGATCAGGAGAAGATCAAGAATCATCAAAACGAAGATAGAAAATCACTGTATAAAAATTGTGCAATGCTTAAAAACATTTTTATGGTGGAAACCGTAAGTATTTATTTATTTATTTGCAGTAGGCATCATGGTTTTACAAACTCAGGACTCGAAGCCATTTGTATTATGTTTCGAATCCCGTAAATAAAAGTTAGTTAAAATTAATATATATCTTTTTTACGGTAATAACTTCAAACTTAATCTCACATTTAATACCTCGTGAAATAAGATCCCATATATTAAGCAATGATATGCGTATTGATCTTTCAACTAAATTATACAAGTCTTAGGCTCATCTCTATATTACATTTAGGCCGAGTCATTACATTAACACTTAGCATCAATTTAACTTAAAAAGAATAAAAATGTTCTAAGGCCTTCTATTACTTGAATCATGAAGGAATTAAATAGATATAATTAATAATAAAATCTATCAATTGTGAAGAGTAATGACCGCGCCAAAGTGCAAATTGATAGGTTTAAGTCTTCTATTTAAAATGGTTAATTAGCCCAAATTGAATATTTATAATCCGTCCTCACTAATATACGGAATTTCAATATATAAAGGATGCGGAATTATTTTTGGGATCTTATAATCTAGCCACCTTAAATTTTATCCTTAATTCATTTTCTCAACCCATGGAATGAGGTGTACTAGCTAATGTTCTAATCTAGTCTACTGTCAATATATAATCCCATAGTTATTGGACGATAACAAAAATATTAGGAAAATTTTGTTGCATTATTTAGAGATGAATTTATTGGCATAATATCTACAAAATTCATAATAAAGTAGTTAATTATATGGTTATTATTATCTTTTTTTGTAGTGACAAATCTTGTGCGTGTTCCGAAGAAAAAAAATTTATGCAAAAAATTAACTGTATAGAAAAATGGATTCCTTAACCAATCCAGATCAGGGTGATGAATTGCTGTTGTTGGGGATACCTCTTGCATGTCACTGATGACCAAGACCTCGACGTTGGGTACTCCATTAGCGCGTAGTGCGGTCGGAATAGAGTTATGCTCCTCACCTTCAACCTTGTAGTAAATTTACAAGAAGTTTATTTTGATGTTGTTTAATGTCAAACTAATTAAGTTTCTTCGATCGTATATCGACAATATCATGCTGCAAACTGGAGTAGAAATGACAATATTAGAATGTGAAATCAGAAATAAAATGAAGTTTGTGGCGGCTCGGATCAAAGATAATTCGTTTCAAAATGGTTAATATCTAGAGGCAATAACTTCTAGCAGAAATATATTCAATAACCAAACTGATCAAGATGATGGTCTTCTGCTGCTGGGAGCGCCCCATGCATACCAGCGAATACCAAAACCTCGACCTTGGGCCGTCCATTAGCAAGTAGTGCACTTGGAATAGAGGTATTCATATAGCTTTGTCCCAAGCCATGGATCCTGTCCACCTGATCAATATGTTTTTTTTTTTTGGTAAACAGTTGATGGTGGTGCAATAATGCCAGAGAAATATTAAAAAGGTAACTGGCCGAATGTTGAGAAAAATTAAGTAAAAATATTTAAGGAAGAAAGAGATAATTTCGTTTATTTATTTAATAACGAAATTACCATTCCCTATTGAAAGAAAATGTGTAATTGCAGTAGTGGATCATCTTTGACAACAAGGCCATTTCTATCGCTAATTCAAATATTGGTTACAATAATTATCTCCAGACAAAAAAAAGAAGACGGTATTGACCCTTACTCTCGATTGCCTCGCTGGAACAATTACCGAAAAATCACCGAGACCCGTTGGAAAATTGTCAGGACCCGCCAAAAAACTGCTGAATTTGTTTTTTGCTGACAAATGTAATTTTGGTCGCCTCGACTTTACTCATAAATATTTTGTACCTCAAAATATAATTTTTAACACCAATTGAAACATTAGTATAATAAATTAAGACAACAATTATATCATCAACAAGTTTTATTTTCATTGTGTACAAAAATAAATTTTTTATTTAATCAAATGATTATAAATATTACTATTTTTTTATTAACAAGAGTAGAGATGAAGTAGAGACTGGGTTAATTTTTTGTATTTTCACAAGTTAGGATGGCAACAACGGGCACAGGTAGCAGGGGATTGAGGCAGCAACGGTGGGTAGGGCGGGGGGCGGTGCAGGGGCGCGGTGCCCCGGGGACGGGGCGGGGGTGGGGGGGGGGCACCAGAGGGAGTTCAGGGGGCAGGATGCTCGCGGACAAGGGAAGTCGCCCCAACTGTGCAGGGCAATTATATTTGTGCTAGCTAAGGTAAGATAATATGAATTGAATCAAACTCAAAGCTGACCAGAACAGATTTAGCAGGAAATAAAACTCTCACAGTACTGTTTACCTGTGCGACAAGGCCATCGAAACTCCCAGAGTAAAATTAATTTCCATAAATTTTCCAACAAGACGAACACAAGTAGGAAGAATCCGCGTACCTAGACGCCAACCAGAAAGTAGGGGACCATGAAGAAATTTAAGTTTCCACCAATCTTCCCTACACAACTGAAAAGAATAATAGAGTTGGTGAGGATTGAGCTTTAGTAAAAGCTTTGATGGTAAAGCAACCATTAGGGGCAGATTTCAAGATACAACAATCTTCAATGAGACCATCGGGAGGAAGAAGCCTGGGATGAGATAAGCATGGAATGGATAAAGATTTGCTAACTCCTTACGGTTGGAAGGAAACATTCCTACAGCACAGATTGTAAAACTCAGGTTGAAGAGTATGGATGCCAGAAAGAATACCCGTACCTTAACGGATCAATTTGCTATTTCCAACAATCCGGTGAATATAATGGACTGGTAATCCCTCAACTCCCATTGCAAAGAGTGCAAGAGGACTGCATGCACTTTGAAGCAAAGAGGCATCATTCATTAAACTGAGGTCGAAGACCCAAACCAACTAATTAAATTGCCATTTCCAACAATCTATTGAACATCTTGATGGATTCGTAATCCCGGAGTCCCTGATGTAAAGAACGCAAGAAGAATGGATGCAAATCGGAAGCCAACAGGCATCATATATCCATGCGTCACAGGAAAGGCTTGTCATTACATGTACGGAAATATTCTGTCCAACAAAAAAAACCAAAAAAGAACAAACAAACAAACAAAACAAAACAAAATAGGGAATGAGAAGGCATTGCTTTCACATCTGTTGCTCACATTAGCATGGATAGTACGGCATCTGTTTCATAAATCATAATGAGCAAAACTTGGGTGTAACAGACAGACCGTTCAAATTACCACGACTTACAATCCTCAACTAGAAAGTATCAAAACGAGGTAGGAAATATAAAGAAACTCACCATTTTGCAGAACTGTCACAAGAATGTTCTGACAACAATACTACCTTCCAATGCAGTTTGTTTGATGAATTCAAGTGCAGCATGTCCGCACAGCACCCATAACTGTCACCAAGATACCACTCAGCAACTTCTAAACCAAATTCTAATCGTCTGCAACCATCCTCAAAGTTACAAAAAATAAGGTGAAACATGTCTGACTTACACAATTCTTACAAACTTGCATTTACAACCATGAAAGAAAATCCACATTGCACACTTATCACTGCCTTGTTTAAATAAAAGATGGCAGAGTGAATTTTGAAAAAAAAACCACCAAGGATATTAGCCTAAGCATATGAAAATTGTTCAAAAAATATCATAACCAAGCCCCCATGCTAAAAATAAGGTGCGAATCTAAACATAACATGACTAATAACCAAGCCCCCATGCTAAAAATAAGGTGCGAATCTAAACATAACATGACTAATAATCAACCAGGTGAGCATTCAAGAACCACAGCTGTAAGCACTCTCTTATGCCGACTGCCCAGTGGAAAACTGCAGGCTTTCCTTGATGGAAAACAGTAGCAATAAGTATTTTGGCCGGAGCTTTGCGGCCTTAGAAAGTTCTCCGCCGTTGAGTACTCCTCTTATTCCTTACATCTTAACTTGTACATTCTGCCAAGTTCCACTTTAGGACTGGAATTTCCTCGCAGAGCATCAAAACTAGGCTCTTTGCATAAGAAAACTTCGAGAGTGACACCCCCACAAGCTTTGCAATTTAATACATAGAACTATTCTGGGTACATCTGGTAGAAAAATAAGATGAAGACGTGGAAATTGAAGTGAGAAGATCACAATTTCTCTCAAGCAATTTACTAGGCCCAGATGGGGGCATCCAAGAGCATTCTCACCTTTTCTTGCATGGTACCAGTATTTGGAACCTAACAGGGAGAAGCTGACCATTCCCATATCAATTTTTTATAATGAGGACCTTAACTGGGTACAGATTCAGAAATCTGTTCCTCGCCATTTCCCTGGCTATATATCCCTGAGACGGGCATGGAGCTCTGTGCAAAATCAAGTAACATTTTCCGCTGATTTTCATCAGTGTGAGGAAGGCTAGCACGTAAAAGTTCAACCGGCATTTCTCTGCTAATAGCCCTAGCTGCCTCTGACCCGGAAACAGTCACATCAGGAGACTGCATCATCTGGGAGTGCATGATAGTGTCATACTTACATCGACAGTACTTTGTCAATAAGCCAAAGAAGGCATCAAATGAAGCCTGCCAAAGGACTCGATTAGGCACTGTGTAATTGCCCACAACTTGAGGATCCGTAAGGAGATTTGTTGCCCTTTCAAGAACTGATTTTAGGATGACTGAAGCTCCATCTCCAGCAGAACTACCAAGTGGACGAAGAGGAGGTTGCTCTGAAGAGCAGACAACAGCTGCAAGACAGGCACTGAGTCCATGCAGATCCATTCCCTGTATGCACAACGACACCTGTTTCGAAAGACCAATTGTAGTTTCTGCAGAGCTAGAATTCGCAAGGAGACCACCAAACAGAAACCTCAAATGACGGCATATTGCCATGCAAACTATTCGTGTAAGATCACTTCCCGGTGATAGCAGCTTAATATACCTTGATAGGAGCTTACGGCCTTTAGGGAGAGAAACTAGACGCAAAAAGACTAGGTCATCTTTAGGCGATAAACCAACAACGTTACCCACTTTTCCAGAGCCCATAGGGTCCACAAGCTGAAGTGACGTTGCAAGATCCTCAAGCAGTAACTGTCGCCTTCGCTTTATTTGCGTACCAGCATCCTGTGTCTGATTAAATTGCATGAATCGATCAATATCTTCTATATCAAGAAGAACACAAAGACCATCCTCTATTGTGATTCTTGCAGCCATCATTGTCTCCTGCTCGAGTGGTTTCTCAGATGCTTTCTCATGAGCATTATCACCAAATGACAAAGGTGGGTCAACCTCAAGGAGGGGTCGAGGTTTCCGGATGGAAGAAAAGGGGACTCTGCCTAAGGCATCAACCTGAAGATAAGCATGTGGTTCACTGTTAGCCCGAGTTCGTGATGGAATATCCCTCAAATATGTTGGACAGAAATGGTGTTTCACTCCCAAAGCAATTTTTTTCTTTGCATGACAGGCTTGATGGTAATAATCATCTACATAAGGATCACTACTGTGGGTTCCTGCATGTTGCATCCTCAGTATGCCCTCAATTTCTTCAGCTGACATGTACTTGGATCGATATTGAGGAAATGTAGAGTCTATTTTCTGGCTACTTTGATCTGAAGCCTGATGAGAATGTCGAGAGCTCTGCCTGCTTTTGGGGGTCTGCCTTGGTCTCTGCTCAGTGGGATCTGTCATACCACTAAGAAAAGCTTCATGTTTCCCCCACAAATTTAAGGGAGGCTGCCTATTAAATAACTGAGACTGCCTGGCTTGAAAGTTAGCCACCGGTGACTGGATCTGGGGCAGTCTATGCTGATGCATTGGTGCCAGAAGATGCTGCTGCTGCAACGTTATAAGTTGAGAAGGCATCAAACCATTTGGGAGAGATAACTGTTGTGTTAAATTAGGTATCAGACTAGAATGATCCCCATGAAAAAGATTAGAGTGGTTTAACCAAGGACTTTGCCTTCTGCTACTAAGTGGAACATTTGGTGGGTCAAGGAATGGCATATTTGCGCCTAAATTCAGTCCATGAGATGGCAATCTTGACAAATGAAGTTGAGAAGCAGAAAGTGGTGATATATTAGGTCCTGAAAAAGGCAGAGGCTGCCCACGAGGAAAAGGAGAAATAGCCAAATCAAGTGCAGGATTTGGGATTGCCAGTGATCTACCACCAGGAGGTGGGTATGAAGTGAATGCAGTCTTTAGCACATGAATGGGTTCAGTAGGGTTATGCTCATGAGGCTGCTGATATGGGTATGAAGAAGTTCTGTACAGTGGTTTTGGATCTAAGACACGGGCAGAAGAAGTTTGTGGTTGGGACCACCACCTTTTACCATCTTGAATATTTTCTCCGTCTAACATGTGCTCGTTTAACCAGACAGAGAAATCTGCATCTTGTGTCCAATCTGCAGTGGATGAACCTAAAAATGGCACCAACACAGAATATATGAAGCAAGAGTATTAATACAGTCATGATATGAAAGATCAACACACAACAGGTAAAAGTTTATTTAAAATGTAACTGCAAAAATTAACGCTAAAAATTATGAAAAAAAAATATATATTGGAATAGAAGATATAAAACTTTCAATAATGTATCAAGGCACAGTTTACTTTTAAAATGCGTCTAAGCAACAGCAAACTGTCATATCTGCATTACTAAATAAAATAGACAAGTAAAAAGATGCTTTCACCAAATCCATAGTTGGCAGTGAACAATCAGAGCCCAAACTTAACTATATACTAGAAAATCTGGCCAATTAATTTACTTCTAATGAATGCCAACATGTTGCAAAAGCCAGAGCCATTCACAGGAGAGCATTAAGCAAAAGTATGCCACTGAAGAAAATGCAACAAACTTACTTTCCCGAGAAAAAGATCGCCGATCACCAATAATTCCTGCAGTTCTTGGTCCACGAACACTTTTATTTATCTGCATTTCCATCCAAACATCCGTAAAATTTATATCATTAAAAATGAAAAATAGGTAAAAAACCAAGTAGAAATGTGAAACATCCAAAACTGTGTTAAAGTCTGGGACTTGAGCATTTCGAATTTTTTACAATGAAACATTAATCATGGGGATCACATGATGAATTGTTTTATGATAATGTTCAGTTGAACTAGAGCAAGTTGATTCAATGTTCAATTGTGATTTGTTCAATTCAAATTGTTGTGACATGTTGAATTGATATTGTATATATAAACATGTTGTGAACATGGAGTTGATCTCGGTCAATATGACTCGGACATGGACATGGACTAGAAGACTTCTTGAAGACCAACTTGAAAACTTCTTGAAGACTTGACATTCAAGTGGAGCCTATAGCTTTGAAGACACATTTAAATTTGAATTCAAACTTGAATGAGAAACTTGTGTTAGAGGTTGGAAGAGTTTTCTCCACATTAGTGACTCAAGTGGTTGGATATTGAACAAGCTATGGATTCATGTGGCTATATATAAGAAGCTTGTTATCAACATAGAAGAGCTTATGTCATATCCAAATATTCAAGTGTTAAAGTGTTCTAAAGTGGGTATTTAAGTTCAGAATAAGGTTGAAGTGCTACAACTGCAAATAAGCTTCATTGTATCAACCTTATGGTTTTCTCAAGAGATTGGACAATACTTGGAGTTTTGTATATCTATTGTGTTGATCTTGTTTGTTAGTGTATGCATGCACTCTTGGGCTATTGTACAATTCGGGTGTGAAGTGGGATTGAGTGGTGTTATAATTGTGAGTGTCAAGTTTCGGCTTATGAAGTCGAAGTCGAATGAAAGGACAAGGGGTGAAGGACAAGTGTGGCTTGTGAATTCGACTCGATGTTTAGTGTGGTTAAGGATAAGTGGGCTTGTGAAACACTTTTAAGTCTTGCTTTGTGAAAGACAAGTGGCTGTACAGTTAGTTAGGTTGTAACACACTTTTGGTTTGGTCATAGTAAAGTACAGAACCCTACCTAACCATTGGATATGGTAGTGTAAAAGAGAGGATGTACTAGTTAAAAATATGTGTTTTATTTCTTGGCCTTACTCTTTTATGCTTTAATTATTTTTGGCTTACACACAAATTGTTCCAACATGTTTATTATACTTATTCAACAATACTTACTGTGATTATTTGTATGTAGTCACTTATATTTGTTTAATCTCTCCATAGAACAAGATCTTGATTTCGGTACTAACTCTTAATTAAGTGTTTTAAATATTCCGCTGCATACCGAATCTTTCTTTCAAAATGTACAATGAAAGAAACGAATGCAACTATAAGATACAGTAAGTTGAATACTAAATTGAGATCATCCTTCAAATGCAAATAAATAGTAGAAAGTTGAACAGAAAATATGTGAGGTTCCAAAGGAAACTAAAGCAAATAATAATCAAATGTGTGATTGGCATGAAAGCATAGAAATGCACACTTTGGGAAGATGGGAAGTTGTGTACCTTCATAAACGTGTTTGTCAAGTCATCAATCTCTAATGACAAATTCAATGTCTCATCCTGCACATAACCAAAGCATCTCCATTTACAAGATCTACCTTCCAATATTAGAAATTTAGGGAGTATATATAAAGGAAAAATCAGATGACACTTCGATCAAATATAAAGAAGTTGAACATAAAGAAGTGAAACATTTACAATGAAAAGGCCATTGAGAAAATTAAAGATCACAGAGAATAAGTATCTACTAAAGTACCCCTTTACTTCATGAAGTATTATTACAGTAAACAAATCCTCTAAGGACCCACAATACGATTCTAAGAAGTCTTTGCACCAGAATAAAGCCAGAAGAAAATATAAACTCCAAAGAAACAACCATATGCCCATAAATTACTATGACTCAGTGACAGATTTTACACAAAATCAACTTTCCCTTCTTCTTATCCTCGATCAGGAAGGTGTAGGATAACGAGTAAGCTGATGTATTCCATATATACCACAAGTTATAGTACAAGTATTGCACGGTGAAGCTCGCCAAAGAGAGGTCAGGCTACCTCATTTCTATCAACCAGACCAGATAGCTGATACTCGTTGTCCTCAAAACCAACTACTCTATCACCATCTGCCTGATCATCTTCCAGTCCACCCAGCTCAACTTCCTCCACCACGTCCTTGCCAAAAAATGCATATTGGGATGCATCAAACTGTGCACTATTTTCTGCTAAGAAACAAAAGAAAGTAGCACCCAGTAAGTATACATTACAAGGTATCGACAAACCAGACAAGGATTAACTGTCCTTTGTGGTAATGGCACCTACTGCAATGGAATCAAGCTTCTGATCATGAACCAACTTCCATGATCAGCAAACTACTAGCTACAAATGTAGCATAACAACCAATCAGTAAAACCTTACAGGATGGCAACCAATCGACACAAAAAAAAAAAAGAGTTAAAACAACAAATTCTCATTGTAGATAGATGAAACAAAGTGAGAACCAGAACATCAGAAGCCACAAACGCAATTTCTAAGAACACCAAACACCTTACAAGCCAAACATCCAACCAGAAGCTCAACACCACACTCACTGTCAAAAACCAAGTACCCCAAAAAGGATAAGATGCACAACAACAGCTCCTCTGCCCATCTAGTAACAAAAAAAAAAAAAAGGTACCACATCCTAAGTATCCGTGACATGGTATCAAACAAACCAAACAAGGATGACCCTCTCTAGCGCTAATGGCAGAAATTGAAAGGAATCGAGCTTCCACTCAATAAACAAATTCACTTCCAGCTAATTCCTAGCTGCAGAAGTCAAATAACAACCAATCAACATAATTTCTCTTCTTCCTCCCTTTCATACCATATTGAGGACGGCAATCGAATGAAGAAAATAAAATAAGAGGTACAACAACAAATTCTCAATTTCGACACGAGAAAAGTAGAAACCATAGCATCAGAAGCAATCCAGAGCAATTTCCACATTTGCACACGCCGAACAACATCCAACCAACCATCAAAATCTCAAACTCCGCATCACTTTCAGCCAAATCCCAGCTGCAAGTAAATAGGACTATGAGTTCTACTTACTCTTTTGCCTCGTCCACAACAACAATTTTTTTTGCAGACTTTACAATATGAAGTAGGAAGCACAACATCAGAAGCAGTCCAGTGCAATTCCCACCCCAATTTCTACAACCAAACAAAGCGAAGCAACATCCAAGTATCCAACCGCACACACTCTATCTAAAAACCCAACAATCCCCAAAAGAACAGCAGCTACTGTAATCCATCTACCACACACAGCTGCGAATCGATTCAGATCAAACGACCGCACAACCCCGAAACATCACAATCCCCGGCATCGTACAGATGAAGAAGAATAAAAGCAGGGCAGGCAGACTAACCGGCGGATCCAACGCCGAGTTTTTCGGGAAGGGGATCGGAGATCCGACTGGCCTCCATCTCCGGCAGCGCGGCGAGAGCAGCCGTCGGCGGGCGTCGTCACCAGTGGGCGGAGCGAAACCCTTGGGCGGGGGAGGAGGGGAGGAGATGGCGATCGGAAAAAATGGCGATGGTTGTTTTAGCTCATCAATCAATCAATCCCCAATTTCCTTTCCTCTTTTCTTTTCTTTTCTCTTCTCTTCTCTATTAACCGACAAACTGTTATATCTCTCCCTGTTGGCCCCAATCAGTGAATCGGAAAGCTTTTTATAAGAAAAAACAATCGGTGCCCATAATTTTTACAACTTTTTATCGGAAAAATAAGAAAAGTTTTTTTTTATATTAATCATGGTTGTTTAAATCGAAATCGGAATCGAAATCAGTTTTTCGGGGAGTTTGAATCGGAATCAGAATCGATCTAAATTGAACAGGAATCGGTTCAGTTGAATCGATCCGAATCGGTCCAAATCGGTCATATACAAAAATTTAACAACTTATAACATAAATACTAGAAATACATAATTATAATTTCTCAACATAAATCCACAAATTTATAATTTAATATAAGTATAAAAGAGTATCATAATTTATCATCACAATACCACAATATTATAAGTATAATATTTGATATATCATCATTTGTGCTGTATCAAATAATAACAACAAGACATTAATACAGGTCCAAAAAATGAATATTATCACAATTTTATATAATGATTACTAAATCATCTAATTCATCATCTGAAGCATCGTCGGAGTCTGAATCATTATCACCTATGGGAAGAGTAGAGCTATCATCTGCATCAATATGAGATCTTTGTGTAAAAGGAGGTATAAAACTCTCACTCATATGAACTCCCTGAGGCAAAGACAAACCACCAGACGTAGTAGAACATGATCCAATTGCAGTTTTTAATGTGGTATCACTTTCATTGGCTACAAAGGTCTCTTCGTCTTCACCATCATTGTTGCCAACATTGGTACCAAAGAAATCATCCTGCGTAAAAAAAAAGTCATACCTTATTCATTTCATGATGCTACATTTGACAAATTAATTTACTTATAAGCTTGCTATAAAAATGAAATTTGGAGAAAGGTGGATTTAACTTGGGTGAAAGACTTTTCTATTAGTAATTGCAAGAGAATATCCAAAATCTCCTTTTACAGATACAAAATCGGACCACTGCAAAATATTAAAACAAAATGAGTAATCATATTTAGTTATACATAAATATTTATATATAAAAATTAAAAATAATAATATCTTGACCTGCAAAGATGTCATGGATCGATCTGCCTCATTGACTTCTAAACGACAAATGACATCATTGAATGCACGATACACCTCACTTAGCTACAAAATTATTCCCAATCAACCACAAGCAATATGAAATTGTTAAAAAAATCCTAAATATACGTAAGTCAAATAAGAACATACAATGGTAGAGTTAGGCGATAACGAGTTTGAGGATTAAACATATATGTTGGAGCATGAAGAGGATGATAAAATTGATTCGTCCATCTCTTGGTGATGATATCTGCAAATAACTTGTATCGTTCGACTTTCATGCCATATACCTCTTTTATTTTTTCGATAGTCTTTTGCATTTCATCATAAATAACTAGCATCGAAGGTCTTTCATCACTATTTACCAATCTCAAAAAATAAACAAGTAGCTCAATTATTTTATGCACAAATTCCATCTTCTTTAAAAAATGTGCACTTAAGATGATATTTTCAGCTGCTATTCCATCCTCATCTTTTGCAAACTTCGATGATGAATACATTTCAGAAACAAATAGCTTTTTCAGTGCTTGCTTACATTTTAGGAAACTAGCAATCGTCAAAAAGTGAGTAGCAAATCGAATAGCCCGAAGTCTCACCAATTCATGCCCATTTGTGAAATTATTTCTTATAAGAGCTAACAACCATGAGTGGTTGTATATTAATTGGTGACTTTTTGTGCATTCATAATGCATGTTCCAACTTTCTTAATTTTGTAAAGTCCTTAAGCATCAAGTTTATACAATGGGCAGTACACGGAGTCCAAAATAGATGTGGTCTCTTATGTTCTAGCATCTTCATGGCAGCTTTGTATGCCGAAGCGTTATCAGTAATGACCTGTACAACGTTTTCCTCCCCAACTTCTTCTACTACTTTGTCCAGTAAACTAAACAAATACGTGGCATCCTTTTTTTTTCTAAAACATCAACGGATCTAAGGAAATACATTCCTCTTGGGCAATAAACTAGAAAGTTGATCAAAGTTCTGCCAGACCCATCAGACATAATAGAACAACTTGTTGTCTTCCAAGATACTTTTATATCCTCTAAGCTAGTATTTATAGAAGCCACTTCAGCGGTAAGAAGATTACCTGACAAAGAATTTCTACCCGGAGGTTTGATCCCTTGACTACCGTATTTACCTACCACATCAATCATTTTCTAAAAGTAAGGCGAGTCTACAACATGGAAATGAATGACATAGTGATAGAAGAATCGAGCAATGGTTGTGTGCAATTGCTCTTTTGCTTTATTTTCTATTGTCATAGAAATTCTCATTTGACCTGATGTATTCTTCTTCTCACTTACAACAATAGGTGTCTTCCTCTTCCCAGTAGACTTAGAACACCCAACACTTTACTCTCGAACTTCCATCTCTTCCCTATCTGAGTCATTCAAACTATATGACCATATTTCTTCTCTAATCTTTTGTTTTTCTCTTTTGGCCTTTTCCACACTTTTGAAATAATCTTTTATTTTTTGTGCATCTGCTACAAGAACTTTCTTACAAGCAGCAACATTTCCTTTGAGTCCAACAATATGTTGCTTGAAGCGATATACCCCTCCACTTATGGTTTTTTTTATCAAAAGTTGCATATGACTTGCTTCTTATGTACATCAACTGGTGTGCCATATTCTCATCTAAAATCCATCTTCCCTATGACTAATCTGATACGAGATCTGTAATATAAAAACACTCACACCCGACATATAACAAATCAAATGAATTTTAAACTTGAATCAACCAAATTGCACAACATACAATTGCAAATTTTTGATCGAATTTGTGAACAACATACAATTTCAAATAAGTGCATACAATTGTGAACAACATATAATTTGCTTTGTTTTGCATCCAATTTCAAATTTGAGAACGATTTGCACAACATATAATTTGCAGAGTTCAATTTCCATAGAGCTCAAGCAATTTGCACGCATCAACAATTTGCACAGC